>CAUYQU010084815.1:0-55544 GCA_963574635.1 Cheracebus regulus | reverse complement strand
AACCCCCACTATTACTAGTAAGTGAGGTTCTCAAAGGGAGGAAATGAGGAAAGAAACCCCTCTTTCTTGTCTCTTGTCTCTAAGGAGGAAGTGCCGGGCGTGGTGGGTCACGCCGGTAATCCAAACACTTGGGTGGCCAAGCCGGGCGGATTGCCTGAAGTTGGGAGTTCAAGACCAGCCTGACCACCATGGTGAAACCCCGTCTTTAAAAAAAAAAAAAAAAAAAACCTAGTCCCAGGAAGCAGATAGCATGGCCATGCCTCAGGTTCTCTTGATTGTGGTTTGTGTGCCAGTGTTTTGTTACCTGTCTCCTGGATGGGCTATCCAGGCTTACGAGACTTTCCCTTAATCACCACACTTGGGGAGTGAGGGTGTCTCATAGATTTGCTACCTCCTGATAAAGTGAAAATTTTAAATTCTTTTGGAATATTTTCTTGGTTACTAGAATAACAAATCCTACAAATCTTGGTCTCCTACCACAGAAGAAAATTATTGTTTCTATATATCAAATAACTTACATTCCATAAGTTAGACTTTCCTGCAAATTGTTAAAAAATGTGCGCTGGGTGTGGTGGCCAAAGCCTGTAATTACAGCTACTTAGGAGACTGAGGTGGGAGGATCCTTTGAGCCCAGAAGTTGGAGGCTGCAGTGAACTGTGATCCTGCCACTGTACTCCAGCTTGGGCAACAAAGCAAGACACTATCTGAATTCACAAAAAAAAAAAAAAAAAAAGAGAGAGAGAGAGAAAGAGAGAAAAGACTGGGCACTATGGCTCATGCCTGTGTTCCCAGCACTTAGGGAGGGTGAGATAGGAGGATGGCTTGAGCCCCAAAATTCAAGACCAGCCTAGGCAACATAGGGAAACCCCATCTCTACAGAAAAGTCCCATCTCTAATAAAAATTAGCAGGGCATGGTCCCAGCTACTTGGGAGGCTGAGGCGGGAAAATCACTTGAGACTGGGAGGTCTGGGCTGCAGTGAGTCCTGAGATTGTACCACTGCATTCCAGCCTGGGTGACAGAGACCTTGTTTTTTTTTTTTTTAAGAGATGTGGTTTCACCATGCTGGCCAGGTTGGTCTCAAACTCCTGACCTCTGGTGATCTGCCCCACCTTGGCCTCCCAAAGTGCTGGGATTACAGGCATGAGCCACCGCACCCAGCTAGACCCTGTCTTTAAAAGAAAAGAAAGAAAAAACAGAGAGATAGCTGGGAGGGATGGGGAGATGTGGATCAAATTGTGCAAAATTTCAGTTGAGATAAAGAATTTCTGGAAAGCTGTGGTTGGCATGGTGGCTATAGTCCACAGTGTTTTATATATTTCAATATTGCTAGCAAAGGAGATTTGAAATGTCCTGACCACCAACAAAAGGTAGGGATGTAAAGTAATGGTTGGGTATGGTGGCTCAAGCCTGTAATTCCAGCACTTTGAGAGGCCAAGGCAGGCAGATCAACTGAGGTCAGGAGTTCAAGACTAGCCTGGCCAACATGGTGAAATCCCATTTCTATTAAAGATAAAAAAATTAGTCCGGGTGCGGTGGCTCACACCTGTCATCCCAGCACTTTGGGCAAGGCAGGTAGATCACCTGAAATTGGGAGTTAGAGACTAGCTTGACCAATATGGAGAAACCAATGTCTCTACTAAAAATACAAACTTAGCTGGGCGTGGTGGATCATGCCTGTAATTCCAGCTACTCAGGAGGCTGAGGCAGGAGAATCACTTGAACCTGGGAGGCAGAGGCTGTGGTGAGCCAAGATTGCACCATTGCACTCCAGCAAAAATTAGCTGGGTCATCCCAGCACTGGTGGCATGCGCCTGGATGTAATCCCAGCTACTCTGGAGGCTGAGGCAAAAGAATAGCTTGAACTGGGGAGGCGGAGGTTGCAGGGAGGTGAAATTCCACCACTGCACTCCAGCCTGGGTGACAGAGCGAGACTCCATCTGAAAACATAAAAATAAAAATAAAAAATAAAAAAATTAAGTAATTAATGTGTTATTTAGCTTGACTTAGCCATTCCACAATTTTATTATACGTATATCAAAACATGTTGTACACTATAATAATTGTGTAATAATATTTAGCAGATGATACTCTTAAAAAAAACAAAAAAGAAAAATAATTGTTTAATAATAATATACACAATTTTTGTTTGTCAGTTTCAGCTCAATAAAATTAGGGGAAAAGGCTACTAGAGAATAAAATGAGATACAGGAATAGATAATAATGCAGAAGAATGGCCAATAATATTGCCAGGTGGTAGATTTATACAAAATGGCAAAGAATAAGATCCTCGTTACAAAAAGCTGTATGCAGACATATGTAGTTAAATATTTAGAAAAGGGACTCTAGATATTTACCAATAATGGTATTTCCTTCTGGGGAGAAGCAAGGCAATCACTGCTTGTCTGTTACAGAACAGAGCCTGAGAAAAATACCCCATTAACCTCAGGAATAATGTTCAGTTCTGGAAAAAAGCCAGGAGGGTGGACATTTATGTGTTCCATAGCAATACACTTAAACTTTTTTTTTTTTTTGAGACAGAGTTTTGCTCTTGTTGCCCAGGCTGGAGTGCAGTGGTGCCATCTTAGCTCATTGCAACCTCCACCTCCTGGGTTCAAGCGATTCTCCTGCCTCAGCCTCCCTTCCGAGTAGCTGGGATTACAGGCATGCACCACCACGCCTGGCTAATTTTGTATTTTTAGTAGGGATGGTGTTTCTCCACGTTGGTCAGGCTGGTCTCAAACTCCTGACCTCGTGATCTGCCTGCCTCGGCCTTCCAAAATGCTGGGATTACAGGTGTGAGCCACCACGCTCGGTCACATTTGTATATACTTTAAGAATATTTTATAACCAAAATATACTTGTGCCTTACTGATTTTAAAATATATTACTACTAGAAGCTAACAGAAAGTTATGAGGTAGAAAAAAACGCAAGTCTCTGTCTCCCCACCCACCACTCACCTGCCTCCCCCACTTCCAGGTAGCCACCATAAACAATGCTCCCTTAGATTTGGAATTGTTCCTTTGTAAGTAAATATTGTTGTTAAGAGAAAATGCTAATAGCAAGGGTTTTCTGCAGCCAATTTGGATAGCTATGCATTGGGTGTGGTCATGGGAAGAGAAAGAAATTAAACCATCCCTCCAACGTAGGGGAAAGAAAGGAAGAAAGGAGAAAGGTGATGACCCACAAAACGAGTATGTCTGAGTCTGATTGAAACCCTTCTACGCATATTGCATAGGTGCAACAGTTGACCACCAGACTTTAATTTTTATTATTGTAAAATTGTTTGTAAAGATGGAGTCTCACTATGTTGCCCGGTTCGAACTCCTGGGTTCAAGCCTTCTTCTTGCCTGCCTAGGCCTCCCGAAGTGCTGGGATTACAGGTGGGAGCCACCGCACCCAGTCCTGCCTTTTAAATAATAATGAGGTTAATTAGAATAAGAGCAGCAGCTATTGTGCTTGACCATGTTTCTCTCTCTCTCTCTCTCTCTTTTTTTTTTTTTCTGAGATAGAGTCTCCCTCTATTGTCCAGGCTGGAGTGCAGTGGTGTGATCTCTGCCAACTGCAACCTTGGCCTCCCAGGTTCAAGTGATTCTCCTGCCTCAGCCTCTGGAGTAGCTGAAATTACAGGTATGCACCATCATGTCTGGCTAATTTTTGTATTTTTAGCGGAGACGGGGTTTTGCCATGTTGGCCAGGCTGGTCTTGAACCCCTAACCTCAAGTGATCCACCTGCCTGGGCCTCCCAAAGTGCTGGGATTGCAGGTGTGAGCCACCGCGCCTGGCCCTTTTTCTTCTTTATAAATGGAGACAGGGTCTCGCTCTGTCACCCAGGCTAGAGTGCAGCAGCACAAACACTGCTGGCTGCAGCCTCAGCCTCCTGGGCTCAAGCAATCCTCCTGCCTCAGCCTCTTGTGTAGCTGGGACCATAGACACATGCCACCATGGCTGGTTAATTTTGAAGTTTCTTGTAGAGACGGGATCTTGAAGAGAACAGAGTAGGCTGGTCTGGAACTCTTGGACTCAATAAATCCTCCTGCCTCAGCCTCCCAAAGAGCTTGGATTTCAGGCATAAGCCCCTGTACAGCCCAAAGCCCCTGTACCTGGCCTATCCATCATGATCTCAGCTGCCACATTTTCTGCTGCTTGGGAAAGCATCCCTCTCCTCCCCCTGCCCTTCCTTTCTCTGTAGAACACACCCGGACCTCCTATCATTTTATCCAGAAATACACCAGCATGTATCTAAGCAGATAAAAGCATTCTCGCTTGTTTTTCTAATCCCCAATGTGCTGATCACTCCCAGTACAAGTTAATAAAAATTTCTGGGCTGGGTGCGGTGGCTGGCGCCTGCAATCCCAGCACTTTGGGAGGCCCAGGCAGAAGATTGCTTGAGGCAAGGAGTTTGAGACCAGCCTGGGCAACAGAGTAAGATCCCCATCTCCACCCCCCAACACACAAATTAGCGGGGTGTGGTAGTGGGAGGCTGTGGTCTCAGTTATTTGAGAGGTTGAGGTGGGAGGATTGCTTGAGCCCAGGAGGTTGAGGCTGCAGTGAGCCATGATTGTGCCGTTGCACTCCAGCCTGCATAATAGAGCGAGACTCTATCCGAAAATAAATAAATATGCCAGGCATTCATTTATTTTATGGCTCACATCTGTAGTCACAGCACTTGGGGAGGCTGCGGCAAGAGAATTGCTCAAACCTGGGAGGGGGAGGTTGCAGTGAGCTGAGATTATGCCACTGCACTCCAGCCTGGGCAACAGAGTGAGACTCTGTCTCTACAAAATAAATAATAAATGAATAATAATTTTCTTACTATCTAACAACAGGTCCATTTTCAATTCTGTACTTTTAAATGAGACCAGAGGAAGACTGGGAAGCTTTGGAAACTTGGCAAACATTGTAAAACACTGAAATGAATGTCTTCAACGGCTATCTCAAAGCATGATCCCTGGGTGGGGCCACTAAACCACGCTGGAGCTTACTAGAAATGCAGAATTCCAGATCCAGGGCCCCAGATCCAGTGGAACTGAACTAGCAGTGGACCAAAACCAATGGATCCTGAGAGTCTGAGGTTGGCTGTTTACCCCGTGTGGAAGGCAGTGGCTGGTCCACTCTGAATTAATCCACTTTTTCTTGAGGCCTGGATCTTGCTGGTTGGTAGCAGCAGTGAGAGCACACCACATGTTAAATGTCAACCAGGCCTATGGGGACAGACGAGGTCACTGCTGTTGACAGGCTCCTATTCCAGTGCAAGATAGAGACAAGAAGCTAATAAATTTATAAAGAAATAAAGTAATCTCAGCTTGTGATTGTTCACATATGAGCTGTGTGGGGCCTCCCCAAGAAGCCTATTGAAATTGCACTAGCAGAGCCAGGTATAGTGGCTCACACCTGTAATCCCAGCATTTGGGAGGCCGAGGTGGGCAGATCACCTAATGTCAGTAGTTCGAGACCAGCCTGGCCAACATGGAGAAACTCCATCTCTACTAAAAGTACAAATATTAGCTGAGCATGGTAGCACCTGCCTGTAATCTCAGCTACTAGGGAGGCTGAGGCATGAGAATTGCTTGAACTGGGGAGGTGGAGGTTGCAGTGAGCTGAGATCACAACACGGCATTCCAGCCTGGGTGCTAGAGCAAGACTCAGTCTCAAAAGAAAAGAAAGAAAGAAATGGCTCCAGCACCTAAGGCGTCCTCCCTGTCTGGCCTGTGGCCTACTTTGCCCTGTGGCCCTGTCTCCAGATGTTGGACCAGGTATCTTACTACTTATGTGCCGATTGCTTTTCTCCCAGGCCAGGATGTAATCATCACACACAGTGGGTCATACACCCACCCTTAGGACATAGAAGGAATAGGAGAAATACTTGTTGAATGAAAGCTACCATAATTTTTCAAACAAGGAGAGTGCCTAATAGTGATCAATACCTGAATCAGGGATTGTTTTTGAATCCATCTGATTCCTACCCATGGGAAGAGTTCCTATGCGGAATGAGGCTACAATTCTTTCACTGAAAATAAATTGCACCCTATACTGGGTGCTGCTCCTCAGGGCTGGGAGCCTGGTGCTGCCACACCCTTTCCCTGAGCAGAAGAATCCGGAAGAAGCCTTTGGCCAGAGCTGCAGGTGAATCATCTGAGGACTCTATGCCCTTGTGGCCATCCTTCAGTCACCTGTCTGGAATTTTACTTTTTTTAGCCCGAGGGCTCTGCATCAAAGAGCTGGCTTTTTGGTTGTTGCTCTAAGGATACCTAAAAGGGACCTAATCTCAGCCTCATTCATAGAAAGATCTTAGATCTCTCAAAAGAGATCTACAAACTCAAGAGTAATTCTGCCCAAAATTAAAGGCAAAAAAATTTTTGGGCAGAGGAGGGAATCGTGTGGAGTTGGCGAAATCCAGTAGACTGTAAAGCTCTTGTGGAGGGTGGAGTCGGTGAGAGGAGGCAGAGAATCAAGGCGAAGGCCTTTGCACTCCATCTGGTGTCTGTGTCCAACAGACAGTTTGACCCACAGTACGGCAGAGTCCAGCACGGATCCAAGAATATTCGGGAATCAGGGAAATGGTGAAGACAACACTTCAAATAGGAGGGATTTTTTAAAAGTTAATTAATTTTTTATTATACTTTAAGTTCTGGGGTACATGTGCAGAACGTTTAGGTTTGTTACATAGGTATACACTTGCCATGGTGGTTTGCTGCATCCATCCCCCCAACTTCCGTCATCTACATTAGGTATTTCTCCTAATGTTATCCCTCCCCTATCCCAATGGGAGGGATTTTTAAGTAAATGCTATTGGGGCGATAGAATGGAAGGCTCTCCATTTGGAAACAGTAACATGAGGCTTCCTCTTCAAACCCCAAACAATATAGACCCACATTCCACAATTCCACATGGGCTCAAGGCCCAAACCTCAAAAACAAATTATATGGCAATGCTCGATACAAGAGCTAACGAGAAGACAGGGCTGAGCACAGTGGCTCACACCTGTAATACCAACACTTTGGGAGGCCGGAGTGGGAGGATCACTTAAGGCCAGGAGTTTGAGACCAGCCTGGGCAGCATGGTGAGACCCCTGTCTCTACAAAAAATACAAAAATGATCTGGGCGAGCTGACATGCACCTGTGGTCCCAACTACTCAGCAGGCTGAGGTGGGAGGATCACTTAAACCCAGGAAACGGAGGCTGCAGTGAGCCCTGTTTGAGTGATTGAACCTGGGTGACAGAGTGAGACCCCTATTATTCCTGAAACTATACTTTCAGGGATACTAGAGAAGTTTCTCTAAACATGTAGAGCACCATTTAAATATAATAATAAAAAGGCTGGGAGCAGTGGCTCACACCTGTAATCCTAGCACTTTGGGAGGTGGAGGCGGGCAGATTACTTGAGGCCAGGAGTTTGAGACCAGCCTGGCCAACATGGCGAAACCTCATCTCTATGAAAAATACAAAAATTAGCCAGGTGTGGTGGTGCAAGTCTGTAATCATAGCTACTCAGGAGGCTGAGGGAGGAGAATTGCTTGAACCCGGGAGGCGGAGGTTGAAGTGAGCCAAAATCGTGCCACTGCACTCCAGCCTGGGCGACAGAGCAAGGCTCTGTCTCAAAAAAAAAAAAAGAAAAAAAAGAAAAAAAAAAAGCTGTATGCAGAAATATGTACTTAAATACAGTATTAGAAAAAGGACTCGGCCGGGCACGGTGGCTCACACCTGTAATCCCAGCACTTTAGGAGGCCGAGGCGGGTGGATCACCTGAGGTCAGGAGTTCGAGACCAGCCTGACCAATATGGTGAAACTCCATCTCTATTAAAAAAAAAAAACAAAAAGAAAAGAAAAGAAAAAGGACTCAAGGGCCACAGCCTTCTTATTCCTGGTTATTTCTGTGGGGAAAGAAACTCGGGAGTTCCTGCTCATTCTAGTGTACCAACTGGAACATCCATTGCAGGTGAACCTGGCAGTGACTCTGTCACCCTCGTCTCTGTTGGCAGGGGTCTAATTCAATTGGTCAGAGCATGTGAGAACCTAAACATGGCATTAGCTACAAACTCTTGGAAACCACACCTTTCCTTCTTGTATTTACCCTACAGCATGTACCTGTATGATTTTGAAAGTCCTACAGATACTATGGGGGATGGATCCATTACAGTCTATACCTATTGAACTTGCTTACAGCCCTTAGGTCCTAAACGGCCTATGGGGTGGCTTTTGCTTGGACCACAGGCTATCTTAAAGTGTATCTCCATCAAGCAGGGTAATAGTTTAATCTTAAAGCAAGTGGTTTAGCGCCTGGTGTGAGATCCTGGCTTGAGCTGGCTGCCTGGCCCTAAGGGGCAGGTCTCCAGACATCTCCCTCTGGGGTTCCTCAAGTGTGCATGGGGAGTCACTGCCAGAGGACTTGCCGAGACCTCTAGGACACCACGCCTCTTCTCTTTCCTTCTGAGTGGTGCTAACAGTATCCTGAATATGTGTGTGTGGTGGTTTATCCTCCCGGACCATGCTAAGCTTTGTGAAAGCAGGGACTTTCTTGCTTTTCTTCCCCAGGGTCCCCAAGCCAGCTCTGGCATCCCAGAGGTGCTCAGAGTGTATCTGTTGCAGAAACAAGAAAGTCTTCTCCACTGCCCATGCAGCTGAAGAAAAGCATTTTATTTACTAAACAGTCGCTGTGGTCCAAATGCTTTGTTGAGCAAGGTAGATAAGAAGATGGATGTTTGTCGCCTGAAAGAGCCAGCTCCTGACCCCACCCTTGGTGCTCCAATTCTGGCTGGGCTCCAGATGCCCCAGGGCCTCGCTATCCCTTCCCCTCCCAGGGCTTCTTCTAAGGATCTTCTCCATCCTTCAAGACCCTCAGGATTCGAAGCTGTCTCAGCTCTGGACTGGAGCAGACCACCCTGTAGCCTTCCAGGGCATCCTCCTGTTTCTCTGTCTCACCTCGGTAAATGCTGGGCTGGTTATGGAATTGTCCACCAAGCGTGAAGGTGTATCTCCCACTGCTGCCAGGAAGCCCCCTGAAGATGGGGATATTGGGCCTCTTTTGTTTTTTTTTGAGACAGGGTCTCACTCTAGCACCCAGGCTGGAGTGCAGCAGCGTGATCATGGCTCACTGCAGCCTTGGCTCCCAGGCTCAAGTCATTCCCTTCAGCCTCCTGGGTAGCTGGGAGCACAGGTACATGCCGTTAAGCCCAGCTAATATTTGAATTATTTGTAAAGACTGGGTCTTCTTCTGTTCCCAGGCTAGTCTGGAACTCCTGGGTTCAAGCGATCCTCCTGCCTCTGCCTTCCAAGTGTTGGGATTTCAGGCGTAAGCCACCATACCAGCCAGATTTTGGCCTCTTTGGTTGACTCTCAGCTCCCCAGCACAGGGCCTAAATATCTGTGGAATGAATGTGCGAGTGCCGGACTGCCAGCAGGGCAGAGGTGGGGAATCCCAGCATGCAGGGACCTGGGCAGGCCTGGGTGGCCAATCTGAAAGGTGACGCATGTGACTCAACACCTGGCCTGAGGGAACCACTTAGGCCTTCCCAGGTGCCCATGCCACAGACACACGCAGACTCTGGGCACAGCCCGAATGAGGCCCTTGTTAGGATAAAGGGTCCGGCTTTCCAAGCCCCCAGCATACTCTGTAGACATTGGTTTTCACTTCTCTCTCCTCCAAATCCCAAGAAGTTGAGACCATCATTTTCATTTTAAGTGTGTGAAAACTGAGGCACAGAGAGGTTAGGTTGCTTCCAGTGAGGGATGAAGGTGGGTTGGACCTGGAGCCCTGGGACTCCAGGTGGGTGCACTTGGACAGCCTCACGTGGAGCCGGCTGCCTTGGTCCTGGTCGCACTCGGGGGCTTGCTGGCTCTGACACTGACCAAATTTGAAAGTTCCCTCCAAACCTCTCTGAGCCTCAGTTTCTTTTTTTCTTTTTTTTAATAAAAAAAGATGGGGTTTCACCATGTTGGCCAGGCTGGTCTTGAACTCCTGACCTCAGGTGATCCACCCACCTTGGCCTCCCAAAGTGCTAGGATTACAGGCGTGAGCCACCGCACCTGGCCGAGCCTCAGTTTCTTCAGCTGCAAATGGAAATATTCAAAGGACCCATTTCGCAGGGTGTGGTGAAGCTCAGATGACCTTGTGCTTAGGGCCCAGGTCAGGTGGGACTCTTGCTATGCAGGGCTGGGCATTCACATTCCTGCCCTCCTGCTGGTGCCTGTTCCATGCCCAGTGGGCCCCAGAGGAGTCTTCCACTAATGCTCATTATGGGTTAAGCTGAACCCCCCATTTCGCAGCCAAGAGGCCTTCCGCTTCCTGTGGGAGGCAGCCTCACTCAGGGCGGGGAACCTGGGAACTCCCACGACTCTGCCCTGTGCTGCCTTCATTGAAAGAAGTCAGAAGCCCTAGGCCAGAGGCACAGGTGAGTCATTCGAGAACTCTATGGCCTTGCGGGCCTCCTCTGGGTGGCTTGTTTGGATTTGGATTTGATAAATCAGGGTTTCTCAACCTCAGCACTGTTGACATTTCGGACCAGATAATGCTTTGTTTTGGGGACTGTGCCTATAGGATGTGGAGCAGCATCCCTGGCCTCCACCCACTAGATGCCAGGAGCACCCTCCCTAGTCATGACAACCACAAATACCCCAAACCTTGCTGAATGTCCCCTCGGGGATTGGGGACACTAAATCCCCTTGGTTGAGCTACTGCTTTAATACGAGAGTTCTGTCCTGGGGCTTACCCTTTCTAGACAGAAGAGACCTAATCTCAGCCCCATTAATAGAAAGATATCTGGTCTTTATATCTACCCATTCTGAGTAATTCCACACCAAATTAGAGCAAGATTTGCTTGTGAGTTGGGAGGTGGGGAAGAACAGGACACAGGAATTCTATAACTTTTCTGGAAGACTTGAACCAGGGAGATGTGGCAGAAATTAAAACAAGGCTGAAAGCTACAATAATCAGAACAGTATGGCATCGACATAGAAATAGACTCAATGGAACAGAATCATAGGAATAGAATCAACTAAACAAGTAAGAGGGTCCAGAAGAAGGCACATGAAAAGAGGTCAGCTCATTATATGATTAAAGGTGACATTTTGAGGCCAGGTGCCATGGCTTACGCCTGTAACCCCAGCACTTTGGGAAGCTGAGGCAGGCAGATCACCAGTCAGGAGTTTGAGGTCAGCCTGACGAACATGGCAAAACCCTGTCTCTACTAAAAATACAAAAATTAGCCAGGCATGGTGATGGGCACCTGTAATCCAAACTACTTGGGAGGCTGAGGTAGGAGAATTGCTTGAAACCAGGAGGCAGAGGTTGCAGTGAGCCTAGATTGCACCACTGCACTCCAGCCTGGGTGACAGTGCGAGACTCCATCTCAAAAAAAAAAAAAGGTTACATTTCCATCTGCCCCATCTGTGCAGTGAAGACAATTGACTATTATATGGGAAGAATAAAAATTAAGTCTACTTTATTTTTTATTTTATTTTATTTTATTTTTAAAGATGGGGTTTCACCATGATGGCCAGGCTGGTCTTGAACTCCTGACCTCAGGTGATCCACCCACCTCGGCCTCCCAAAGTGCTGGGATTACAGGCATGAGCCACCGCGCCCGGCCAAATCTACTTTAGACCATAAATTTATTCCCCCTACTCATCTCTGCCATCCATACTAGATGCATTGAAGATCTCAACATCAACAATTAATTATAGTAGTTGGAGAAGGCTGGGTGCGGTGGCTCACACCTGTAATCCCAGCACTTTGGGAGGTCAAAGCGGGTGTATCACCTGAAGTCAGGAGTTTGAGACCAGCCTGGCCAACATGGTGAAACCCCGTCTCTACTAAAAATACAAAAATTAGCTTGGCATGGTGGTGGGAACCTGTAATCCCACCTACTTGGGAGGCTGAGGCAGGAGAATCGCTTGAATCAGGAAGGTGGAAGTTGCAGTGAGTCAAGATTGTGCTACTGTACTCCGCCCTGAGCAACAGAGGGAGACTCCATCTTGAAAAAATAAATAACTAAATAAAGCAGTTGGGGGAAAAACTGAAGAAAAGATAACGCAGCAGCAAAATGTGCAACTCACATAAATTGAAAAGAAGTAATACAAATGACCAACAAATATTCAAAAAGATGCATATCCAGTGTGCACTTTCTTTTGGAGTGGATTATCTTGTTGGCAAAAATGAAGGACTGGTAAAGTAAGTCTCCCCCTTACAACATCTGGATTTAGCCCTTTTCCTGCACTGCTGTAGGGAAGGTGAGGGAATGGGGCCTTTTAGAGACTGTAGTTTCCCACAGCCTTACCCTGGCAGCCCCTAGGCCCTAAACAGCCTGTGGATGTGTTCGTTTGTGCCACAAGTTACTTTAAAAGACAACTTGACTCAGCTTGTTAGGGTGTGTGCTCAGCACCTAGTGTTCACACATTTTTGCCACCTGCCTGGCCCTGAAGGGTGAGTTCCTAAACCACTATGTTCCCTGCTTCCTTCAAATGCAAAATAAACATATAATCCTTCCCACTTCGCAGGGTTCATACAAGGATTAAATGAACTAATACATGCAGAGGGCTGGTAAGGAACATGCAGTAGGCCTGTTAGGCCTGAGGCATATGCAAAAAGCCTGATAAAAGCAAAAGAAGGCCAGGCTCCCTGGCTCCTGCCTGTAACCTGTCACTTTGGGCAGCCAAAGTGGGAGAACTGCTTGAGGGGCAGGAGTTCAAAACCAGCCTTGGCAATCTAGCCCAACCTCATGTTTGAAAAATAATAATAATAACAACATAACAAAACAAAACAAAATCCTAACATCCTAACATGGCAGTTATCCTATTTTTTTTTTTTTTTTTTTTTTTTTTAGGGACAGGGTGTTGCTATATTACCCCGGCTGGAGTGCAGTGGGCGATCTTGACTCACTGCAACCTCCGCCTCCAGGTTCAAGTGATTCTCCTGCCTCAGCCTCTTGAGTAGCTGGAATTACAGGCATCTGCTGCCACGCCCGGCTAATTTTTTTTTTTTTGGTATTTTTTTTTTGGTATTTTTAATATTTTTAAATGGGGTTTCACCATGTTGGCCAGGCTGGTCTGGAACTCCTGACCTCAGGTGATATGTCCACCTGAGCCTCCCCAAATGCTGGGATTACAGGCGTGAGCCACCGCCCCGACCTCTAACAATTTCCTTACCGCTTACCTCCTCTAGGTCAATATAAGCTTCGTGAGTCCAGAGATGTCATCAGTTTTGTTCATGTCTACATCCCAGCACCCACAATAGAGCCTGCCACAAAGCGGGCCCTGAAAAAAAATGATGAATGGATAAACGAGTGCATCCCTTCCTGGACTAGAAGATGCAAGAGGGTAGGTTTCCAGCAGGCACAGTGGCTCATGCCTATAATCCCAGCACTTTGGGAGGGTGAGGCAGGCAGATCACGAGTGCAGGAGTTTGAGATCAGTCTGGCCAACATAGTGAAATGCTGTCTGTACTAAAAATAATTAAAAAAAAATAAATAAATAAATAAGAGACTTGTTAGCACAGTAATTAAGGTATAGGGCCTGCAACTGCAAGGTTGCTGGTTCAAATCCTCAGTGGAGCCAGTCTTAAATTTAGCTGGGCGCGGTAGCTTACGCCTGTAATCCCAGCACTTTGAGAGGCTGAGGTGGGCGGATCACCTGAGGTCAGGAGTTTGAGACCAGCCTGACCAATGTGGTGAAACCCCATTTAAAAAAAAAATTAGCCAGGAGTGTCGGCATGAGCCTGTAGTCCCAGCTACTCAGGAGGTTGAGGCAGGAGAATTGCTTGAACCCAGGAGGCAGAGGCTGCAGTGAGCTTAGATCAAGCCACTGTACTCCAGCCTGGGCAACAAAGGGAGACTCTATCTCAAAAAAAAAAAAAGAGGGCAGGTTTCCTGCTGGTTGGCAGCCTAGCAGAGGTCTCGACAGTTGAATGAATGAAGAAATGAATGTTTTAAGCTCCTTTCATTTGCTGATTCACCTGAAGTCTACTGACCTGGCAGATGAACCTAGGAGGTGGACCTGGCTGATGAGGGGTGCAGGGAGGTGGTTGAGTGTAGGCTGGGGCATCTTACCCTGGAGTCCTGGGAGTGTGGGGGATGGTCAGCCTGAGAAATAGGACTCAGTAAGCGTCAGGGAGCCCCTATGCCGTGAGAATGAAGAGAATCTCAATGACAATAGCAACAATCATGATGTAAAACTTATTTTTTCTATTACCTAAACATTCTACTTACGCTTTCTCCTTTAATCCTCATCCCTATGAGATATGCACTATTGTTTTGTTTTTTGAGACAGAGTCCAGCTCTGTCACCCAGACTGGAGTGCAATGGCGCAATCTTGGGTCACTGCAACCTCCACCTCCCGGGTTCAAGCGATTCTCTTACCTCAGTTCCTGAATAGCTGGGACTACAGGTGTGTACCACCCCGGCCTGCTAATTTTTGTACTTTTTATTAGAGAAATTACTCCATGTGGCCAGGCTGGTCTCGAGCTCCTGATCTCAGGTGATGTGCCCACCTTGGCCTCCCAAAGCGCTGGGATTCCAGGCATGAGCCACCACGTCGGACTGACTATTGTTGCCTATATGTTGCTGACGGACTTTGATTAAGATATGGCAGAGTCAGGCTGGGTGCAGTGGCTCCCACTTGTAATCCCAGCACTTTGGAAGGCTGAAGTGGGCAGATCACCTGAGGTTGGGAGTTCAAAACCAGCCTGACCAACATGGGGAAACCTCACCTCTACTAAAAATACAAAATTAGCCAGGTGTGGTGGCGCGCCCCTGTAATCCCAGCTACTCGGGAGGCTGAGGCAGGAGAATCGCTTGAACCCAGGAGGCGGAGGTTGCGGTCATGCCATCGCACTCTAGCCTGGGCAAAAAGAGCAAAATCGCATCTAAAAAAAAAAAAAGATATGGCAGAGTCAAGATTTGGACTAGACCTGGCTTCCAACCTGTGGTCTTAACCATGAGCTTCAGGGACAAGAGTGCGGCACATTCTGAGAAAGGTAGACACCACCTGCCTTCCAGCTCCGTGGGCAACTCTCAGTAAAATATGACATTTAAGGCAGTTGGGTCCCCTATTTTCTAGTGTTGAGTGCCATAAAGCATGGCCCCGACCTTTGCTCTCTGTCTGTGGTCCCCTGCTACAGCAGGCTGTGGCTGCCAGTGCCTCGTAGAGTCTGAGGCAAAGAAAAATGTGTGTCTCCATATGCATTTATCAATGTAGCCTCCCAAGTGGGAACAGTTAATAAAAGCTCAACAACAACAACAACAACAAAACGATGCTGCCAGGCATGCGGCTCACACCTGTAAATCCCTGCACTTTGGGAGGCCGAGGTGGGAGGATAGCTTGAGCCCAGGATTTCGAGATCCGCCTGGGCAACATAGTGAGACGTCATCTCTATTTTTTTTTTTTTTTTTAAAAAGCTGTGTCATGAGCCAGAAAGAAAGAAAAAAAAAAAAGGAAAAGAAAAAAAAAAGAGTAGCCGTGATTGTATAGTGGTTAGTACTCTGAGTTGTGACTGCAGCAACCTCGGTTCGAATCTGAGTCACAGCATCAAAAAACAAAAAAAAAAGCCTGACTCTAGAATGACTCTAGATAAAGCCCCTCTTCTTTTTTTTTCTTCTTTTTCTCCCCATGTCCCCCCGCTTTTTTTTTTGATAAAACCCCTCCTCGCACAGTCTGTTTGCTCACCATTGTCAGCTCCTAAGACAGCAAGGGTAGGGGACAAAGAAGGGCTTGGAACTTTGAGCTGATTGGAAATAACTGGGGGAGGGGAAAATAAAAGGAAATAACTATTTCCATTGCACAATAATACAGGGTGGTGAAACAAACAACAGCCTTTTTTTTTTTTTTTTTAAGGCAGAATCTTGCTTTTTAGCCCAGGCTGAAGTGCAGTGGTGCAATCTCGGCTCATTGCAACCTCCGCCTCCCAGGTTCAAGCAATTCTCCTGCCCCAGTCTCCCGAGTAGCTGAGACTACAGGCACATGCCACCACACCCGGCTGAGTTTTGTGTTTTTAGTGGAGATGGGGTTTTACCCTGTAGGCCAAACTGGTCTTGAACTCCTGACCTCCAGTGATTCACCCGCCTTGGCCTCCCCAAGTGCTGGGATTACAGGCATGAGCCACTGCACCTAGCTGCAAACTGTTTCTTTAAAACAAAGTCAAAGTCTAGGCCAGGCGCCGTGGCTCACACCTGTAATCCTAGCACTTTGGGAGGCTGAGGTGGGTGGATCACCTGAAGTCAGGAGTTCAAGACCAGCCTGATCATCATGGTGAAACCCCATCTTAAAGAAAAAAACAAAAAAACAAAGTCAAGGTCTAAATGAGTGGTGTTGAGTAGGGTAAACTGGTTGTTTAAAAGGGTACTTTGTGATAAGATTAAAGAACATCCTTGAGTCCAAAAAGGGTTCACAGACTTGAACCACAGTGAAGGATAAAGAAATCTCTAATCAGGCTGGGCATGGTGGCTCACACCTGTAATTCCAGCACTTTGGGAGGCCGAGGCAGGTGGATTACGAGGTTAGGAGATCGAGACTAACACAGCGAAATCCCGTTTCTCCTAAAAAAAATACAAAAACAGTTAGCCTGACGTGATGGCACAGGCCTGTAGTCCCAGCTACTTGGGAGGCTGAGGTGGGAGAATCGCTTTAACCCGGGAGGCGGAGGTTGCTGTGAGCGGAGATCGCACCACTGCACTCCGGCCTATGCACAGAGCGAGACTCTAACTCAAAAAAAAAAAAAAAAAAAAAAAAAAATTCCTGATCTATCCAGTTATGGTTTTGGAACACACGGAGTTGATTGAGTGGACACAGTTTCCAAGCCTCACCTATAAGTAAGAGAAGAAATAACGTTACCCTTGTTTTCATAGGAATCGTTTATGCCAGTGGTTTTCAAACTTCAGTGTGTTCTGGAATCACCTGGAGAGCTGGTCCAGGCAGGGCTACTGGGCTCCACCCACACACAGACCATCTGATTCCAAGGGGTCTGGGGTGGGACCTGAGAATTGGGAGTTCTAACAAGTTCCCCTGGGACGCTCTTGGTCTGGGACCTTACTTTGAGAGCCACTGCTTTGTGCTAAGTGTAGGATGCTTTTTTCTTTTCTTTTCTTTTTTTTTTTTTTGAGACAGGGTCTCACTCTGTCACCCAGGCTGGAGTGCAGTGGCACAGTCATGGCTCACTGCAGCCTCAACTTCCTGGGCTCAAGTGATCTTTCCACCTCAGCCTCTCAAGTAGCTGGGACCCCAGGCAAATGCCACCACATCCAGCCCATTTTTGTATTTTTTTGTCGAAACGGGGTTTTGCCATGTTGCTTAGGCTAAGTGCAGGATTTTTTTTTTTTTTTTTTTTTTTTAAATTTGAGACAGAGTTTTGCTCTTGTTGCCCAGGCTGGAGTGCAATGGCTTGATCTCGGTCACTGCAACTTTCGCCTCCCAGGTTCAAGCGATTCTTCTGCCTCAGCCTCTTGAGTAGCTGGGATTATAGGCAGGCACCACCACACAGAGCTAATTTTGTATTTTTAGTAGAGATAGGGTTTCACCATGTTGGCCGGGTGGTCTTGATCTCTTGACCTTGTGATCCACCCGCCTTGGCCTCCCAAAGTGCTGGGATTACAGGTGTGAGCCACCACGCCTGGCTGTTTCTTAAGAAAGGGAAATGCTGGCTTATAACATTTCCAATTATTGATTTTTGGAGGCTAAAGATTTTATTCAGTGGGCTGGGTACAGTGGCTCATACCTGTAATCCCAGCACTTTAGTAGGCCGAAGTGGGCGGATCACTTGAGGTCAGGAGTGAGAAACCAGCCTGGCCAATATGGTGAAACCCCATCTCTACTAAAAATACAAAAAATTGGCCATGCATGGTGGCAGGCACCTGTAATCCCAGCTACTTGGGAGGCTGAGGTAGAAGAATTGTTTGAATCCGGGAGGTGGAGGTTGCAGTGAGCTGAGATCTTGCCATTGCACTCCAGCCTGGGCAACAAGAGCGAAACTCCGTCTCAAAAATAAAAATAAAAATAATTGAAAAAATATTTTATTACTGGGCATGGTGGCTAACTTCTGCAATTCCAGCACTTTGGGAGGCTGAGGCAGGGGAATCATGAGGTCAGGAGAGTGATACCATCCTGGCGAACACAGTGAAATCCTGTCTCTATTAAAAACACAAAAAATTAGCTGGGTGTGGTGGTAGGTGCCTGTAGTCCTAGCTACTCAGGAGGCCGAGACAGGAGAATTGCTTGAACCCAGGAGGAGGAGGAGGTTGCAGTGAGCCAAGATCATGCTACTGCACCACTCCAGCCTAAGCAACAGAGCAAGACTCCATCTCAAAAAAGAAAAAAATAGATTTTATTTAGTGGAGGGGAAAAAATATGTATCTATAGTAGGTCTCTAAAATATTTTGGTTGGTGTGTCTGGTACTGAAAAGGGCTTGGAGATTGATACTTATTTTATACCACAGAGTATGCAGAGTAGATCTAAAGGAATAACATTTTTTCTGTTTTTGAGGTTCTGGTTTTAATTTGGTGTTGATTTTTGCTGGCTAGGGTTCCCCTCTGGATCCCTGGGTTGCCATGGTGACATTTTGGCCTTTATTGCGTTGCTGTTGTTTTTGGGCCCATAGCTCCACTGAAATGAGTCCTTACATGCAGGACTCAGGAGCTTGGCACTGAATCTAGGGAAGCCCACGTTTGTGTGCCACGTGAGGAAGATGAGGGAGGGAAAATGAAGATATTGCAGCCTGGGTTGTGGGACTTAAAAAAGTGGGCAAAGGAGAAGGACCTGTCCCAACGGGGTCCTGCTCCAGCTTCCTTGCAGACCCTGCCAGTGGGTGTCGTCTAGAGGAAAGGGACCTTGGGGAGGCTGGAACCTTGTCCATGTGCCAATTTTTCATCCTCATGTATCGTGACAGGACAAGGTGTAATCCCAGCACTTTGGGAAGCCAAGGTGGCTGAATCACTTTGAGGTCAGGAGTTCGAGACCAGCCTGGCCAACATGGTGAAACTCTGTCTCTACTAACAATACAAAAATTAGCCAGGTATGGTGGTGGGTGCCTGTAATCCGAGCTACTTGGGAGGCTGAGGCATGAGAATTGCTTGAATCTGGGAGGCAGAGGTTGCAGTGAGTGAAGATTGCACCACCTCAATCTAGTTTAGGTGACAAGAGTAAAATTTGTCTCAAAAAAAAAAAAAAAGCACATTTTATTTATTTATTTATTTATTTATTTGAGGTGGAGTTTGGCTCTGTTGCCCAGGCTGGAGTGCAATGGCACGATCTTGGCTCACTGCAACCTCCACCTACCGGACCTCAAGTAATCCACCCTCCTCAGCCTCCCAAAGTGCTGGGATTACAGGCGTGAGCCACCGTGCCGGGCTTAAAATCCACATTCCATTCTATGGATTCTCTACCATAAAAATCTCTTTGTGCATTTTTTTTTTTTTTTTTTTGAGACAAAGTCTTCTTCTGTTGCCCAGGCTGAAGTGTTAATGGTGCGACCTTGGCTCACTGCAACCTCTGCCTCCTAGGTTCAAGCGATTATCCTGCCTCAGCCTCCAGAGTAGCTGGGATTACAGGCGCACGCCATTGTACCTGGCTTATTTTTTGTATTTTAGTAGAGACAGGGTTTCACCATGTTGGCCAGGCTGGTCTTGAACTCCCGACATCAGGTAATCCGCCCGCCTTGGCCTCCTAAAGTGCTGGGATTACAGGTGTGAGCCACCGTTCCCGGTCTCTTTGTGCATTGAAAACACTGCCTTTGAAGGCTACTGGGGCACTGGGAAACTCTGGGAGAGGTTACCAGGAGGTGGGTGGAAATCTGCTTGCTGCATTTTTCTTTCTTCTTTTCTTTTTTCTCTCTTCTAAGGCATATATTGAGGAATCTTGGATAAATTTTCAACTCACCTCTCTTGTAAGGAAGCTGTTTGGGTTGCCTGGGCAGGTTTTGTGTGAAAACCAGCAAGAACTCAGATGATGAGAAGCAGCTTCTGTATGAGTCTGATTTCTCCTGCCTGGCCTGGATGACCACAGAGGGTCCCATGATGTTTACATTGATGGTACAGTCAACAATCAGCATTTACCTCTGTGTTTACAGTCTTCTCATTGTGTTTTACTGGGCTTTTAGTTTTTGCTTCTTTCCTGCCTCCCTCCCTCCCTCCCTTCCCTCCCTCCCTCCCTCCCTTCCATCCCTCCCTCCCTTCCTCCTTCCCTTCCCTCCTTTCTTCCTCCCTTCCTTCTGTATTTAGTTTTTGCTTCTCCTTCCTTCCTTCTTTCCTTTCTTCCTTCCTTCTTTCGTTCCTTCCTTCCTTCCCTGGCTCCCATATACTTTGCTCCTTTCCTTAAGGCAAATTAGCATGTGATGTGCAAACAAATCTGTCTGGCACTTAAGGAAGATCTCAAACCCCACTCCCTTTCTTCCCCTACCCCAAGAATTCACTGCCCCTGGTTCAAGTTCAGCTGAACCCAGAAATCTGTCTTGTGACACGAGGGCTGAGAATTCCCAGAAATGTTCGGAGTGCTGGCCTTGGATAAAAAACATCCCTTACCAGTAAGACGTAGGCTACATTTAAAATAATTTCTGACAGAAGGAGTCCTACGTACCTCTTGTCATATACATATGTAAAGATAATTGAAAACCCTAGGGTACACCCTTTTCAAATGGAGAGTATATAGTTTCCAAGGGGAGGAGGGCAGGGGAGGAGTAACCGAGACCTTTCCTGTCTGTCTTCCAATCGCGATAGCTCGTTTTGGCTCTGAATTTCCCCCTCCCCCTCTCCTCCCCTCCCCTCCCCCTCCCGTTAATTAAATAAACGCTGGAAGCATGTGTTTACCGCACACGACTCGGCCCTTGGGGAACTCATTTTCTGCGACGCTCCTACTCTTAAATTCCTCAACTCACAGAGGACTGAAGAGCTGGCATCATGAGTTTCCAGTTCCTACGGGTGAGAAAAGAGGTGTCTGGGTGGAGGGCAGATGCAACTCTTGCGGCTGGCAGCGAGAGGCTGCGAAAGGACTCTCTGCAAAGAGCGAGGGGTGGCGCTGGGTGGGACGGGCGCCTGGGGCGTGCAGGGTGGCTCCTCGGCGCTGCCCGGGCTGCCTGTCGCCCAGTACTGGCGCAGGAGGACGAGTTTGCGCAGCGTCTGGCGACATTGGCCTGCTCCACGCCTGGCGGCGACCAAGATCTGAGAGTTAGTGCCTCCGGGCTCCGCCGGCCTGGAAGTGTATGGTGACCCCGGGCACCAAGTGGAGAAAGCCTCCGGGGACCCGAGGCTCCTGCCTTAGTCCTCAGGCCTGCGCTTGGAGCGGTTAGGGTGCGCACGGATGGCCTCGGGGATGTTAGTGGAGAGGTGACAGGAGTCTACCAACCCGCGGCCCAGCGCTCGAGGCCTCCGGCGGGAGGGGGTTTCCCGGGGCAACGCAGGGGAGATTCAGGCATGTCTCTAACGGGTCCCCTAGAACCGCTAGGAAGGTGGCCTTAAACCCTAGGCACCTTTGCGGCTTTCAGGTAGTTGGGCGACTAAAAATTCACTTTTGCCTGCTGTAGAATGGGACAGGTGGCGGTCAGGTTAGAGACTGTGCCCAGGAATTCCCCATTGGGCGACCGCTGTGCCAGTGACCTCCGGGACTGACGTGGACACGGGCCCTCCTCGGAAGCCTGGGAACCTGTGAGGCCCTCGGCTCCGCGCCTCACTTTGCCTTATAAAAAAAGGAGTTGTTTGCAAGGACGGGATAAAGGCTCAAAATGTTCTAAAGGAAGAGCACGCGGCCTGACGCGAAACGAAAAGAAGCGAGCGGTAAACCGCGCCTGGTGGGACTGAGACCAGAGGCGTATGTCTGCAGCGGCCGCTTTGCTCACTATTAAAAAATCTATTATTTACGACGATCAGTTTTGTAATTACTTCGGAGTGGCTGTGACTTGATGCCTGTGGTGCCCCAGAGCGTGCCCCTTACTGGACTTAAGACAGTTCTGGGTGCCCTTTGACGCCGAGTGTCGGTCCAGTGGGTGCCAGTGCTGCGAAGGGAGCGTGGCGGGCGCGAATGCCCCCTCCTCCTGGATTTGCTGCAGGCCCCGGCCTTTCCACCCTGCTTGATCCTGGCGGGTCTGCCATGTATTGAGGTCTCTACCGGCGCTCACGTTGTCCCAAGGGGTGGGACAAACGCCCGGCGCGTGGCGCGGAGTCTGCGAAGGCGCTCGGGGGCCTCCACCTTCTGTTCCGGCGCCTCCACCTTCTGCTCGGGCGCCCCCTCCCTGGGGTGGGAAGAGGAGTCGCAGATCTGACCGAATCCAGCTCTACCCGCCTGGCCGCCTTCTTCGATCTGGGGTGGGGGCAGGGGCGGCGGATGACTCAGGCCTGGGGCTGGGAGCCCTGTTTTCCAAAGCCAGCCCGCGCCTCTTTGGAAGTGGAGCGCTGTCGGGCGCTCCTGTCTTTGCAGACCCCTGGCTGCCTCTTTCGGTGGTTTCTTAAGGGCGTGGGTCCAGGGCTTCCAGAGAATACGTGAGTTTAGACTGCCTAGGGGGCGGTAGAGGGGAGCCCCCGACAATCCTCCACCCCCTTCTCCAGGCGTTTGTGAGGCCTCCAGGGTTTCAGAGGGGGTCCCCTTACGCCAACGCCGGCTGTCTTGAGCGCGGCCACGCAGTCCGCGTCTTCACGTGGACAAGGGGCGGGGACGTGGAGGGAGGCTGTGTTGGATGCTGGAGTCTCCGGTTCCCCGCTCTCAGCAGAGCAGGAAAATTGAAAAGAAGGGTTGAGGCTTCCGCCACCCTGACAAGGGCGCGCGCGTGGCTGGGTGCCGGCCCTGAAGCCGAGAGTGTGTGCATTCGGGAAGGGTCTCCGGTGCCGAGAAGACTGAGGATTTGTTCTAGCCGCTTTCCGTACAGAGGACGGGGGTTGCGCTCCTGTTTGAGCGCTTACCCATTGGAGAAGGGGCAGCGCCGGGGTTCAGGGAAGCTTCTTGGGAATGAATGGCCTTTGCCAAGCGGTTACGGATCCTCTGGGTCCTTTGGGGCCAGGGAATGGCGCTGCGCGAGCCCTCGGTGCCCATCGGCTCTCTTCGCCTCCTGCGTAGACGCTCCCTGACGGGGAGGCATCTCAGTTCCTTCGAGCGACTTTGGCGAGTGTTGCTGCGGGAAAGGAGAACCAGGGCCTGGGACTGGGATGAAGGATGAGCCCCTTCTTGCCCATTCCGGGCCCCAGCGTGCTAGGGGTAAAGTTGCCAGCACAGATGAGACAACTTGTTCAAGCTTCACCTCAGACCGGGTCAGGGAATAAAACAGGGCTAGAAGGCCCAGAATGCCGGAGAGCCCAGCGGCATCCGTCAGGGAGTCCCAGGCGCCCGAAGGAGGCGCCGTAACCTTCCTCTGGCGAGCCTAGGACCCCATCTTCTTGGACCGGGCCCGCGGGCCTGGGTTTGACTTTAGATTCTGGCAGGTGCCTCCCTCTCCCGCTGCTAATACCAGGAGCGCTGCTTCTGCGGTAACTATTTTACCCCCAGACGCCTGTTTTGGGACCGAAGTGTCAGGATCCTGTGTGTATTTTATGCACTCTTCTTCTTAGTGCAAAGCCCCGAAGACATGCGTGGCCGAAAAGTTTCAGTGGTTTCAACTTCCAGATTTTGTTCTCGCATCTGGTCGGAAAATCCTCGGATTCGGCTGCCGTCTAAGGCCGGGGGAAAGTTTCCCTTGGAGGACGCTTATTATTATTTTTATTTTAGGCTCACCTGGATCTAAATAAATGCTAAAGTTCAAACGAACCTGAGAAGGAACAGCGAGGCAGTGGATTGCCACCATTCTGTGGATGGGAGAGTCAGCCCACTGCAGGTGCGGGCACCGTACTGATACGCAATGATGATTGCAAAATCGTATTCAGTATCAAATCGAAATAGTTTCCTCCTCTAACACCTTCGGAATGCTTAAATCCAGCCCAGGGAGCTGGATTTTGGGCGTCCCAACAAAATACGTCCTCGAGATTTAGTGATGTTCCCCTTACAATGGAAGTGAATTGCTGCATAATAACTGAGCCAAAGAACTTCGTTAATTTAAATTTTAAAAATTAATATTGCACTTTGCTTTCAAGTTTGGGTGGCAAGTAATGACGGGGAGAGGGAAGCAGCGTTTGTGTGGAAGTTTCGTTTTCTGCCTCCGCCTGTGGAATCTGGGTGTCTATCTCTCCAGTCGAAGGCTCTCCGTGCGCTCTCTCCCCACTTCCTGCACCTCCTCACCCCCACCTTACCCATGGCTCTAGGGTTTTATTCCTGCCCGGCAATTCTTTCCCAGGGTAGGTAGAGGCTTCTGAGTGACCGGCACGCCCGAGGCAGCTGCCGAGCCAGTGCTCCGCGGGGCAGGGCAGGGCAGGGCCGCTGGGCTGGTCCAGAGCGCGCGGTCTACCCCCCACCCCCGCTCGGCCTCAACCAGCCGCGGGAGATGCCGCTTCGGGCGACAGCGACAAGACGCTGCTGTCGGCGACTCCTGGGTTGGTAGAACCGTCTGCTGCCTCTGCGGCCCTTGGGGCAGACTCCCGAGGAGTCCCTTCCTCCTTCCTCCCGGCCGGGAGCCAGGACCGCTCTGTGCCAAGGGAGGGAACCGGGTGACTCGTGGCGGATTGGGGCTCCAGTTGCATGATCCCAGCTCAAGCCTTAAGTCTCAGTGGGGTAGGTGGGATAGGATGTGTTTTTAGGAGAGGGACCTCGGTTGTTGAGTCGTTCCCCAAATGGGCAGTTTCTTAAGTCCAGGTGACTGTATTGGAAGACGCGGTTCAAGGCCGTTTAGGCGAAAGAGGGGTGGGTTTCAGTATTTGGATCCCCTCCCCCAGCTCTGCCAATCTCAGGTGTGCGTACCGTGGAGGTGACTGAAGGAAGGCGCGTGGGGGCACCCGGGTCTTTGGCTGTCAACGAGGCACCGCCCACCGACTCCGCTCCTCGCCCCTCGCCGCGTGGGGCTCGGAGCCGCGCCAGGCCCGAGGTGCGGGGCGGAGCTAGGCTGGGACTGGCTGGGGGCCGCTCCGCCCGGCGCCTAGGCCTCCGCGCCGGCCCCCGGGGAGGAGTTATGATAATTTCCTACTCATTAAGGCGCTCGGGTCCCCCGGCTATCGCCGGGACACACGATTCGGGCGCGGCTTTCCCGGTCCACGGCTGCGGTCTCTACACCCGCGGCGCCAGCAGCATCTACGCTGGCGGAGCCGCCGATGCGCGTCCAGTGACCCGGACAGCAAGTCCCGCGCGCGGCGGGGGCGGCGGCAGACGCCCGGCCACCGTGACCCCGATTTTGGATTTACCGCTCGGGGGCTGGGGGGAGCCTGGATTTAACTGGCGACTGTTTTGGGGGACGCCGGACGCCATGTTGTGGAAAATAACAGATAATGTCAAGTACGAAGAGGACTGCGAGGTGAGCTGGGGCGCAGGGGTGCAGCCCTGCCCCGCCAAGGACAGTCGGGGAGGCACAGGGGCTGCTGGACAGAGGCCGGGGACGAGGGCACAGGAGTCCTGGCCTCTCGGTGGGACGGGATCCACTTCTCTGGACCCCTCCTTAGTCCATTTCTGCGGGGCCCCTGTCCTGTGTGGGGCCTTTTCCTAAGTGGCCTCCCCTCGGGAACGAGGCCTGGAAAGAGAATGGCAGATCCCACCCACACAGCTTACCCGGCGCTTTCCTAAGCAGCAAACAGCCCCGCTTCCCGTTTTCTCGGAAAAGCGCCCCGTCTGCAACCCTCAGACGTGGCTTTTACGCACGAAGTCTCCGTCCAAAGGGGTCAGATGAGGCTACCTGCCAGCGACACCTTGGCGGACACTCCTCCAAGGCTGTCTTGTCACCTGCCCCGCTACCTCCTCGGGGAAGCACGAAAACAACCGAAGTTTGGCTTTCAAAAGAAGTGGGGGCTGGGGAGTTGGTGGGGGGGCCCCGAGGCCAGCTGCGGCCGTAAGCGCTAGCGAGTGCTCCAGCCTGTCGGACAGGTTGAGCTAGAGTTTCGGAGAGTGGGAGGGAGGGAGGCGGCGAGCGGGAAGAGGAAGAAGACGCAGGCGGCGCGAGGCGAGCTCCGGGGCATTGGGAGCGCGGAGCCCGGGCCACGGACTCGCGGGAGCTCACGGCGCCTCCGGGGTCTGGAGGGGCTGCCCCAGCCCGCAGGCCCGGGCGCTTCCGCCAGGAGGCGACAGCGCCATGTTCTTGCAGGTTCCCGGCTCCCCGAAACCCCTGGGCAGATGGGGACGCATCCTTTAGAAACTAAGTCGGGCCGCCCAGGGGCGAGGGGACGTGCGCGGGCAAGGCTGCCAAATTTCCAGGGTCCTTCATGCCCGCTCTGCGCCCCGATGTGCGAGAACACTGCCCGTGGCCAGGCAGGGCGCCCCCACTTCTTACTCCCCTCGGCTGGGCCCTGCCAGCAGGGAGGGCCGCCCTGCGCGTGCGCTCCCTCTCCACTCCCCAGGGCGGCGCGGGGTGGCGGGCCCTGCCTGCGAGCGCCTCCCGCCCGGAGGTCTTTGTCCGGAGGGCGTGGAAGGGAGGGTCCCTGGGGCGGGGGAGGTGCGCACTTCCCGCGCCGCGCGCTCTATCCGCGCCCGCCGCGCTGCCATCTCCGGCAGCTCCTGCGCCATGGGCGGGCTTCGGGAGAGCGCTCTGCATCGGGCGTCGCGTTCCTGCGACCCGCGCTCCGTCCCTGACCTTTTCTATCCTGAGACCCAGAGTTCAGGCTTGGCGACTGCGAGCGCCTCCGCCTTCGGAGCAGCGCTCAGACCTTTGGGACCTGGCGTTGAGAACTCGTTTCCCCAGGTCTCTCATCGCCTTTCTTCCCTCCGCGCACCCTGCTTACAACGAAATCCTCGGGGCGCATTGCCCCCGGGTGCCTTCTGACCCTGGGCAAGCTCCTCGGGGCCGGGTGGGATTGGTCCCCTGGGAGCACCGCGCAGTCGAGCTACGCCGGCCAGTTCGCAGTATCGGGGTTTCGCACTAACGAGGTTTCCTGTCTTATTTTCATTTTTACTTTTTTAAAAAACTTATTTTTCTCCAGGATCGCCACGACGGGAGCAGCAATGGGAACCCGCGAATACCCCACCTCTCCTCCGCCGGACAGCACCTCTACAGCCCCGCGCCGCCCCTCTCCCACACTGGAGTCGCCGAATACCAGCCGCCACCCTACTTTCCCCCTCCCTACCAGCAGCTGGCCTACTCGCAGTCGGCCGACCCTTACTCGCACCTGGGGGAAGCGTACGCCGCCGCCATCAACCCCCTGCACCAGCCGGCGCCCACCGGCAGCCAGCAGCAGGCCTGGCCCGGCCGCCAGAGCCAGGAGGGAGCGGGGCTGCCCTCCCACCACGGGCGCCCGGCCGGTCTTCTGCCCCACCTCTCCGGGCTGGAGGCGGGTGCGGTGAGTGCCCGCAGGGATGCCTACCGCCGCTCCGACCTGCTGCTGCCCCATGCGCACGCCCTAGATGCCACGGGCCTGGCCGAAAACCTGGGGCTCCACGACATGGCCCACCAGATGGACGAGGTGCAGGTGAGCCCCGCCGACTCCTGCCCGGACCGGTTCTCCCTACGGCCATCTGCCCCGACCCCGCACCCCTCTAGGCTCCTCCGAACTTAAACGGAATTTTGTCCTTTGTCCCCCAGAATGTTGACGACCAGCACCTGCTGTTGCACGATCAGTCAGTCATTCGCAAAGGTAAGTAGCCAGGTGGCATCGTCTTCCTCTGGTCACACGGGTCTGGGCTTGAGAAATTGACTGGCAAGGTTGGGGGTATTTGGTGGCCAACGTGGGACATTTGTGGTAGAAGGGACTGGAGGGGATTCATGGAGGCTAGATTTTAGGAGTGAGAAGAAGGGATTTCCCTCTGGCTTCTTAGGAGATTTAATTTCTGGATTTGTTACTGCCTAGTTTTTTTCTTGGAAAAATATTACTTCTTGAATTCCAGTGTGTGTTTCACAGTGTGAGAGAAAGTCTTCCAGAGCGAGTGAACACTGATTTAATTTGAAAAGCAACAACAAAAATCACTCACACCTTGGTTGAGTGGTTGGTTCTGTAACAATTTTAAGTTGTGATTTTATTTTTGGTTTCAAACATGTGTGTGGAAAACATCCTTAATTCTGACCTGCAAGAAAAGTTCTGAAGAAATTTGGCCTACCAAATAAATAGCTCTAAAAGGAACAGAGCTTAGAGTGAGTGATCTGTCAGAGGGAGGGTTTTCAAGATGGGGGAGAAGGGGATTTGGAAAATTGGATTACTTGGTGAGTGAGTGGTTTATGAAATTAAGTTACTTACTGACAGGATTACCATTTTGACTGTTTTGGGAAGTGGACTGGTTCTAAATTGAAGGTAGTTACAGTCTGTTACTTGAACTGCTTAAATAGATCAGAGGGAAAAAATTTTAAAGAAAAACTTGGAAAAGACTAAAAGTTTTTAGTAAACTTAGAATGTGTTAGTTTGTATGATTAAATTTACTGTGATCAGTTGCATTGCAAAGTTTTGGCAAAGAATCTGTATGAGTCCTATGAGTGGGGGAAAATCTCACCGTTTATTTAGTATTGAAGTAGTCTTCTGAAAATAAATGTTCCAATTTAAATAGATTTCAGCAGGGGCTAGGAAAAAAAGAAAAGAAAAGAAAAACCCTCCAAGCTTGAGATCTTGACTAATTAACTTCCCAAGGTGTTAAGTTGTGAATTTCAGATTAGATTTGTTTCTGAGGTAGGGGTTTTTTTTTTTAGAAAGTCATTTAAAAAAGCCATGGCTGGGCATGGTGGCTCACACCTGTAATACCAACACTTTGGGAGGCCAAGGCAGGCAGATCACTTGAGGTGAGGAGTTTGAGACCAGCCTGGCCAACATGGTGAAACCCGGCGTCTACTAAAAATATAAAAATTAGCTGGGCATAGTGGTGGGTGCCTGTAATCCCAGCTACTCGGGAGGCTGAGGCAGAGGAGAATCACTTGAGCCCACAGGCAGTTGCTGCAGTGAGCTGAGATCGCACCACTGCACTCCAACCTGGGTGACAGAGTGAGCCTCTGTTTCAAACAAAACAACAAAAAAAGTCTGCCTGCAGTTGATCAGGGTGTGCAACGATGCTTGTCTAAAGATCACTTTTGGCTTTAGTTAGTGGTTTTGAAAAGGTCTCTCTTGCTCAGAGATAGCTCTTGTAACTGCCAGCTCTGACCTTCATTTACAGGTCCCATTTCCATGACCAAGAACCCTCTGAACCTCCCCTGTCAGAAGGAGCTGGTGGGGGCCGTAATGAACCCCACTGAGGTCTTCTGCTCAGTCCCTGGAAGATTGTCTCTCCTCAGCTCTACTTCTAAATACAAAGTGACAGTGGCTGAAGTGCAGAGGCGATTGTCCCCACCCGAATGCTTAAATGCCTCATTACTGGGAGGTGTTCTCAGAAGGTACTTGGGGAACGATTCCGGGCATGGTGGTTGGGTAGTTGAAGGTGACATGTATCAGAGGTCCAGAAGGTATTTTTAAAATTTATGTGACTTTATGCCTAACACTGAATTCTAATCGGCTTAGAGTTTTTAGTACATTTCTTCTCTTTTAGAAAGTGCCAGATGGAGGAGGATGTGCTAAAACAGCACAAATTCTCATTTGGTTAGAATTTGATCCCCACGTATGAAGTGATAGCATCTGTATTGAGGGAAGGTGGGGAGCACCGTGGGTTTGTTCCCCAGGGAGTTTTTGTGAGGGTGCTGCAGTTTCACAAGTGAAAATGTATCTGCTCCCATACAATTTGAAATGTTTCGTGGTACAAAGTTTGATGCTAGGAAAGATTGATTTTGTATCTTATGGGGATTAATTAAAAGAGTACCCTGCGATCACTTTTCATTAAGGTTCACGTGATGTAGACAGTCTGGCAGATTTCAGCTTTGACAGCAGCACTTTAGGAGTTTAGAATTAATTTTTAAAGTGTGGTTTTTTTGCGAGTAGCCAGAGTTGATTTTTCTTTTTCTTAGAGCCAAATCGAAAAATGGGGGCCGGTCCTTGCGGGAGAAGTTGGACAAGATTGGGTTGAATCTTCCAGCCGGAAGACGGAAAGCCGCTCATGTGACTCTCCTGACATCCTTAGTAGAAGGTCAGTGGGGTTTTGTTTTGGGTTTGTGATGTTTTAAATTTGTGCCTGTGTCTTCAATACCTCTTGTAGAAAAACTGGAAAACAACTCTTAAAACTTGGTTGTGAGTAGAGATGAAAGCAATTGGAATTGTCTTCTAAGTTTATTGCAATGAATCACAGTAATCTTACTGAAAAAGCTAACATTTCAATATCTGGCTGCTAAGGTAGGATCTTCTGTATTCCCCAGAGAATCAATGTTGGAGAGAAACTGGTTGGTTTTCCTAAGAAACCACACCCTAGGGGTGTCAGCATGTCTTGTTAATGAACCCGTTTTTAAAAGATAACAGCTGATCATTTGGTACACTTTGAATAAAAACTGGTTACTTATTGGTGAACAGAGGTGTACTGCTTCTGGTTTTTGTAGCTGTGGGTTATTTTGTAGCTGGGGATTGTGGTCAGTGAAGAGAACCTCTTGTATACAATACGACTGGCCCATTTCACAATTCTTTTCTTTCCTCCCATCCAAAGAAAAAAGTAATAGAACCCCTGGCCCATAAACAAGTTCCCCTAGCCAATCCTGAGATAGTAGGACATGGCATTTCAGTTTCTTGAATGGGGGGCCCTTTTACTCCAGCCTGGACAGTAGCCAAGAATACAATACAACCTTTAAAAGGAGCTGAAGGGGAAAGTAAAATAAATTTTTTCTCTTTTTTTTTTCCACCCAAGCACAAGAAAGTGTTATTAGTAAAATAAATTTTTAAAAACAAAACAAAGCACATTGTTACTGCCCCCAGGAAGAGTTGGGCACTGAGAAAGGCTTAGGGCGCTCACTATGGGCAGGCGAGGCCATAGAGAAGCGGGCTTCCCGTGGCAGTACCCTCTTTTGAAGACTTAATTTCCTTACTCTGATGGCGTGATTGCCGTGCTCAAAGAGACTTGGCAGAGTCCCTGCTCTACCTTTTACGAGTGCCTTTGGAGGTCAGGGCAGGAGAAAGGGGCTGCCTGTCTGAGAACAGCTGGCCTGCTTGGAGAATGCGGTTCCGCTGGGGTTTCTTGGTAGCCAGGCAGGGTGATTGAATAAGAAAGTGTGTTCCAGAATAATAGCTCTCCAAGGCTGCTTCAGTCAACCCGGGGGGCCCCTCCACCATCTGGGGTTTTGCAAAGCTCGCCAGTCCTGCACCCTGGAGCCGAGGAAGGCACCTCTAGGATGGGAGAAAACTCCTTTGGCTGTCTCCCTCTGCTCTTCCACTGACTTGGACAGGGGAAGGGTGCTCCAAGTTGGGAGTCAGGAAACACACCCCTTCTGTCATTTTTAAAAGAAACATTCTGGAGATCCTGACCCCTTCTCTTAAGAGGGCACTATTAAAAAGAAGGTAAGGAGAAAGTAAGGTGTCAGACAGTTGTCTCTGTTTTATAGAGAAGTGACCAGTTTGGTTTTGTCCAACATGTTTATAGCCCTTACGTTCTTCTCCTTCCCTCAAATGACACTACTTAATATAAAGAGAAAACGTGGGTATGTTTGATTATCTGTTGAGCAGTGGACTGGTCACCAGTTTTCAAGTTTACTCATCTCCGTATCCATGGGGCATTGGTTGCAGGACCCACAGCAAAACCTGAGGATGTTCAAAATGTTATATTTGCATATAATCTACATATATCCTTCCCTGGAGTTTAAATCATCTCTGCATCACTTACTTGTAATGCCTAATACTGTGTAAATGCTATGTAAATAGTTGCTATATTGCGTCGCTCAGGGAATAATCACAAATGTCTGTATACATTCAGTACAGACACTACCATTCATTTTTCCCTCTGGAATATTTTCAATCTGAGGTTGAATGAATACAGATTTGGAACCCACAGATACAGTGGGCTGACTTGACTGTGCAGTTAAAAGTTTCAGGGTCTTTGTTGCTCACATTGTGTGTTCTCCACCCTCTATTCTAGGGGTGGAGGACCTACTGAGAATCCCTAGAAAGTTCTACCTACCAGCTGAGCTGTCTGCCCAGTATATGATTTCATTCTTGCATGCAATGTGACTGATAGACAATGAATGCTAGAAAGAGAGGTAAAGGGGGCCGTGTGCAGTGGCTCATGCCTGTAAATGCTAGTGCGAGCCATCTCTTGAGACCAGGAGTTCAAGACTGGCCTGGCCAACATGGCAAAACCCTGTATCTACTAAAAACCCAAGAATTAGCTGGGCATGGTGGTGCATGCCTGTAATCCCAGCTATTTGGGAGGCTGAGGCAGGAGAATTGCTTGAATCCTGGTGGTGGAGGTTGCAGTGAGATCGGACCACTGCACTCCAGCCTGGGTGACAGAGCAAGACTTTAAAAAAAAAAGGAGAGAGGAAAAGGCCAGTTTGGCCTCATTGATCACAACCATCCTAAAACCTGTTGCTGATTATTCTAGGGGAAGCCGTTCATTTGGCTAGGGACTTTGCCTATGTCTGTGAAGCCGAATTTCCTAGTAAACCAGTGGCAGAATATTTAACCAGGCCTCATCTGGGAGGACGAAATGAGACGGCAACTAGGAAGAACATGCTACTGGCGGCCCAGTAAGTATCTGAACTTGAATTTGATGATGACTCAATGCTCCAGACTTTGAGGTTGAGAGGATTCCCCCTCCACAGTCCCGATGGCTCAACAAAGAAATATTCTTGAAATAAATTGGGGCGTAGCAAAATAAAATGGCAAGGAAGCTTCTTTTACAAAGTCAAATACATTAACTTTTTGTATGATTTAGAAGAGTGCATGACTCAGCCATGAGGACTTTGGAATTGCTTAGTTCTTCAGCTCAAAATAGTTGAGCTGCCCTTTCATTATTGTGTTTGCGTATCTTTCAAAAATGTGTTGAAAACCTGATTTGTTTTGTCACATCCCGTAAAGAGAGATTGTGTGCCTTCTACCTCCTGATAGCAAGACTTTTATCTTTAAAATGTAAAGATCAGGGTGGATTTGTAGGAGATGTGGGCAAATTAACTGTCTCAAAAAGGACTTAATGCAGCTGTGGATTTTCTCATGGAAACCAACAGCAAGTTGATTTTAAATCATGGTAAATGGAGCAGAACTAGTCAAGCCAGGAAATGGGGTAGAAGAGAGCGCAGTGGACCAGGCTGTGTCAAGAGAGATAGTTTCAGGGGGGTTACTTCATTCTCTGGGTTCCTCATGGAATTTGTTTATTGGAACCAGCTTGTACCAAGGTAAACTGTCCATTAAGCTCACGGGCTGGAATCCAGAGCCCACCGCTTTTACCAGTCCTGATGACCTTGACTAGTTAACGGGTTAATCCTGTTATGTTTTCTAACTGCAGTGAGGATTAAATAAGATAGTGCTTTAAAACGGGATAACGCAGAGCCTGGCGCAGAGCAGGTGTTAAGTGCAGCAGTTGGCTATTAGTGTTACAGGTCTCCTTCCTTGGTTGAAGCAATTCTGCTTGCCTCCCAGGCGTCGCCCTCACGGGTAGTTGGTTCTTGTGCTCTTGACCTGTAAGGAGCTAGATGGAACTCATGGAGTCAATTGACTGTCTTTCACAGGCAAGTGTGTAAAGAATTCACGGAACTTCTCAACCGAGACCAGACACCCAATGGGACCAGCCGGTCCTCCGCCCCAGTCTTGGAGACGAACATACAGAACTGCTTGTCTCATTTCAGCCTGATTACCCACGGGTTTGGCAGCCAGGCCATCTGTGCCGCGGTGTCTGCCCTGCAGAACTACATCAAAGAAGCCCTGATTGTCATAGACAAATCCTACATGAACCCCGGAGACCAGAGTCCAGCTGATTCTAACAAAACCCTGGAGAAAATGGAGAAGCACAGGAAATAAAATTGGGACTAACAAAGCTTCGGAGAGTCAGGAAGGAACAGGACTGCAAGAATCCTTCTCCACCGCACAGACTGAGAACCCCTCTTGGCCTGGGGGAAGAGTTTGTTACCTACCTTACTATTTAAAGGGCCTCCACTGGTTCCGGGTCGGCAGCGATCACCCCCACTCCTGGATTCCTTCGTTGTTTCTCTAGCGCTGAGCTATCTCCTAGCTTTGGACCTTTTATCAGAAGGTGACAAGTACTGGCTCTTTATTCATTAAGCTTTTATTTTTTTTGAACCCCATTCTTTCCTTCTCTGAAAGTGGTGCTACAAGTTTTAGAATCTTTTAAATACATTGCTTGGGCTAACAGACCCACACACTTAGCCATTGAAATGTCAAATTGATGTGCTCTAGATCAACAGATCAGCAGTACCTTTTTTATTTCAGTGTTAAGGTAATGGCTGGTTTTTGTGTCCACTAAATATTTACCTTGAAAAAAAGAAAAGTGTGTATCTAGCTTCTTCGGAGATCAAGTCCTCTGGTAGGAGGCAAAGGGTCTATCTGCTTAGCAACTAATTAATAGGTGGTATTTGACACACTCTAAACCCCGTGTTCAAAGGGGGCCTTCTGGTTTTAGGAAACTTGTAGAAACCAAGCCTGCTGAAGATTTTTTCCCTGTCCTCTTTTTTTTTTTTTTTTTTTAAACTTTGAAAGTTAACTCTTCAAATGGGAGGCTCTTTGAAAAGACATGTTCCTTTAAGGTATTGAAGCTTTATTTGCATATTTATTTCAGATGTTTTGAGTAAACTTGAAAAGGGTAGGCACGAAGCAATTTGTTGCTGCCTGTCCCCCTAACCCCAAGTACCCGTGGAGGCTCTGTATTTTAAGAAACAGTGCGTTGAGTGTACAGATTTTATTTATGCATAATTTAATGGAGTCTGTAAATACTGGTGCACTTCTTACAACTTTTTTGAGACATGGGATCCAATTTTAATATTAACTTTGAATGGTGATAGGGTAATCTATAATGCACCGTAAGGTTTTATTCGTATATATACAGGGTATTGAGAATTAAGAGGATGTTGGGCTCTGTTCTTGGCTTGGACGAGTCTATTTAATTGAAGCTCTCTGTTCAGAAAGCAGTAACCGTGTCTCGTTCCTGTTGGGCTGCTCCTAAGGTGAGTGTGCAGTACCGTGTGTGTGGGTGAAATGGAGATTTAGAGTTGAACTCTCTGCCTGTAAATGTTCCCCAAATAATTGTTGTGTGTATGATATGTGTACAATAAAAGTATTCTCATTAGAATCTGAGAAAGTCTGGTTATAGCTTGATTTTTTTTTTTAAGTCTTTAAGGTGAATGGAATTAGGGCAGAACTGATTTATGGCTTGACTGTGGCTTAGTTAATAGCCTGAGCAGGCACGTTTTGAGCGCTGTTGGGGAGGAACCTGAGATTTCATTTTCTCTCCCTAGCGAGACTGTTCAGCTACCCCAGGTCTTACACGCTGTCATCTGTGCTTCTCAGCTGCAGGTAGAATCATCATCCCCATCCCGGAGGTGTTGGGGAAATGTGTGAGGGACAGTTTGTTGACATTAAGAGGGCCAGTGTTTGGGAACAATATCTCATGGAAGGTTACTCTGTTGAGAACAGGTACACTGGCATACCGTGCTTTGTACGTGGGTCAAGAATGGAAGTGATTATGGGTGTTCTCTGGGCAGGAGTTTCTTAGGAGGGTTTGGCATTCAGTCCAATGCCAGCGGTGGAAGTGTAGCATGTCAATGTTTTCAATTCATCTCAATTCTCTTTGGAAAGGAGATCGTGCTCATCCACCCAGGGCATCCTCTTCGTTTCGTCTGCCTGCAGGGTAAATCGGAGATTGGGTCTTTGTGCTACTCGGGGAGCAGAGGAGTCTGGCAGAGGTTGTGTACTTGCTGGATGTTTGTGATGCACACTGGGGTACTTGATCTCAAGTTGAAGCGGCCTGGCATCTCCTCCAGGAAATGATGTGTTTATAGTTTGCCATGTGTGGCCTGGCTTCAAAGCAAAGTGGGAGCAGTAGGATTTTCCCCATTGGCTAAGCCACTTGCTTCAATGCCAGTTTTATAATCCTTAATTCATAATTCTCTACCAAATGCCCAGTGATTCCTGACTTAATGTTGGCATTGGATGTCATTAAGTAGCTTAAACTCTGCCAGCCCAATACTTTGCTCTTGGCACCTCATCCTTGGCCACTAAACATTGCCATTAAGTTGGATTTATCTGGTTGACATGACAAGATCACAATTGCTTTGCTTTAGAGCAGTGAAAAGAGATCTGAGGTTGGCAGTTATTTCCCAATCAAGGCTTGAAATGTTGAGTGTTCAGAGGAAGTTATGGGGGCAAAGGGCTGAAGGAAAAAGGGCTGCTGTGTTATCGGATCTGAACTTGCTTTTGGACTAGAGTCTGGCTTTTGTAGGAGCTGCGCCGAGTTGCAACGCAGACAATGTTCTGGAAATGCCCCAAAGTCAACCAAGGACTGAAGTGAGTCACAAGCAGTGCATCTTATTTGCTTGGTTCTTCTTTCTCCTCATCCCCACTGGAAGTCTAGGGACTGCACTCAGCTTCTTGGGTGTGGTGCATCGTAATGAGTTTTTCTTCCCAACACTTGAGCTGATGCAGTGGCCAATAACCAGGTCCCCTCAAGAGGATCCTACTAACATTTGCTCCCTTGCAGATTTTCCCTGACGCTCTTGCTTAGTTGTGAAAGGAGGGTGCTGTGTCCTTTGGCATTAGGTTGGCGGACCCTCACTTCTAGTGGCCCAGGGTGGGTTTCGTTTCAAGCCCCATGTTAGCGAGGACCACCTTCCCTTTCCCACTGCCCTGTGCTACTGTGGCACACTGGCTGTGGAGGCACATGGTATCACTCGTGTCTTGGCCCTCTGATAGAAGAAGATAACGCTTCCTTTTTTTTCTTTTTCCTGGTTGCACTGAAAGAAACCCCATCAGGTGTCTGAAGGTATGTGCTGCCTAGAATTCCACTGATGGGAGAGACTGCCAGCAGGATTACCTATGTGTTGACTGGATACTTGGCCATCTGTGCCCTCGGGTCTTGCAGATAGGGGCACCTATAGGGCAGAGAGAGTGTTTTTTTTTCTCATTTTTTTTTTTTGTTTGTTTATTTGTTTTTTTGTTTCGATATGGAGTCTTGCTCTGTCACCCAGGCTGGAGTGGTGCAATCTCTGGTCACTGCAACCTCCGCCTCATGGGTTCAAGCGATTTTCCTGCCTCAGCTGCTGCAGGCGTGAGCTGCCATGCTCAGCTAATTTTTGTATTTTTAGTAGAGATGGAGTTTCACCATGTTGGCCAGGCTGGTCTTGAATTCCTGACCTCAGGTGATGTACCTGCCTCAGCCTCCCAAAAGTGCTGAGATTACAGGAATGAGCCACCACGCCTGGCTAGGGTGTTTTCTTTTCTTTTTTTTATGTTGGCCAAGATGGTCTCGATCTCTTAACCTTGTGATCCACTGGGATTACAGGTGTGCCCCACCGTGCCCAGCTTAAGAGGATGTTTTCAATAGCAGTTCTTGATTGTCTTATCTTCCATGTGCGCACAATTTAAGTTGTGGGTTAGAAAAAGGATGACTGGTCTGTTTCTCATTTGAAATTATTCCACGTAATGGCCGTCATTCTTTTATTTATTGGGGTTTAGTGTCAGGGTAAGCTCTGAGACCTAAGGTTCCTATATTTGAATGTTAAAAAACAAAACAAGGTAGGGTCATGGGCGGGTGAGAAACAAGAGAAACTTCTCTGATGACTTGGCAGTGGCTGAGTTCTGGAGCCCATCTAGATTTCCGGGGAAATGCTGTGCGTTAAGGAGGTTGCTGTTACTTCTGAAGACTTCTGAGTAGTTTTCAGTCTTCTTCTTTTGCAGGTTGGTAGGGGGTATCATGAAGTGGCAGTTTAATTTGCCTTCCTTAACAAGTAGGTAAAGACCTTGGAAGTAGCTGCTACTGCCACAAAGGGGAAGGACAGCCCTGAGATTTTTTTGCTTACGTTTGACAGGTGATGGAGTGTAGCTGGGACCCTTATCAAAGTCCTCCCTGGCCAGCTGAACTCACTGGGCGGTACAAGTTTCCCCCTTGGTTGGAGATAAAAGGAAGGTTTGCTTTTGGCATTTTAATGCGGCAATGCTTGGATATGCTCATCCCAGGAGTAGATCTTGCTCTTCTTGGATGATAATGGTAATTGTTTTTTTTTTTCTTTCTGAGATGAAGTTTCACCCTTGTTGCCCAGGCTGAAGTGCAATGGCACAATCTTAGCTCACTGCAACCTCCACCTCCCAGGTTCAAGTGATTCTCCTACCTCAGCCTCCCAAATAGATTTTTGGTAGATACAGGGTTTCACCATGTTGGTCAGGCTAATCTAGAACTGCTGACCTCAGGTGATCTGCCCTCCTTGGCCTCCCAAAGTGTTGGAATTACAGGTGTGAGCCACTGTGCCCGGCTGATAATGGTAATTGTTGACTTACCTTTTTCAGATCTCGGTATACCCTGGGTTTCTCTTCTAGTTGACAGTAGTCTTCACTTGCTTTTCTGAAATCTGCAGGTCACCACCCTGGGAGGCTTGACGATGCTTGGACCCATCAAACCCTCACCACTCCCAGGTTTGCCAATACAGACTGCCATCATGCCCAAGTTCCATATTGATACAAGGCAGATCATACCTTGAAAGTGTCTGTCTACTAGTAGCATGGAACATGATCTTCTGCAGAAACAAACCTGACCTTAGGCTTTTAAACATACGACTCTTACATTAGAACCCCTAGTTTCATGGAATGCTCAATTATTTTTGGCACAGACATGAACACTGTAATTTCCTGGCTTCTTCTGGATAACACATAGATGGGGGAAATGGGTAGAAGGAAAGCGTGGAAAACAAATAGAATTGAAAGGCATAATTCCCAGGTCCTGTCCAAGGAATGTTTACAAGGTCAAATCGGTGTGTGCGTGTGTGTGTGCGTGTGCGTTGCACGTGTGTGTGTGCTCGCACATGTGCTTTAAGACACATGTAGTGTTACTGTGGCTTCTCAGCATTTTCCAGGAAGAACTTGGCCTTCAGGAGTGACCCTCCCAAAGAGAATGTGAACGTGGGTGAGTTGAAGAGTTGGCATCTGGCCCTTGTTGAGGCTGGAAAGCATTTGGGACTCCATAGTTGTGGGTTGAATGGAGCCCCCAAAAGATTTGTTCAAATCCTAATTCCGAGTACCTCAGAGTGTGACCTTATTTGGAAATAGGATTGGTGCAGGTAATTTAAGACTAGGTCATACTGGAGTATTGTAGGCTTTATCCAATAAGACTTGTGTTCATATGAGAAGATAATAAGAGGCCGGGCGCGGTGGCTCATGCCTGTAATCCCAGCACCTTGGGAGACCAAGGTGGGCAGATCACCTGAGGTCAGGAGTTCAAGACATGCCTGGCCAACATGCTAAAACCCTGTCTCTACTAAAAATATGAAAATTAGCCGGGCATGGTGGTGCACACCTGTAATCCCAGCTTCTGGGAGGCTGAGGCAGGAGAATCGCTTGAACCCGGGAGGCTGAGGTTGTGGTGAGCCGAGATCGTGCCATTGCACTCCACCCTGGGTGACAAGAGTGAAACTCCGTCTAAAAAGAAAAAAGAAAGTGATGCTAAAAGGAGGAAGTGGGTATTCCATGTCCTGGGACCTCTGGCTGCAGGGGAAGGAAGGAGAGCTACTTCTTGCTGTCTTCCCATGCTCTTTGATAGTTATCTCCCAGGGACAAATCTTCCCTCAGTATTTGATGTGATGGGATGTTTGTGGCCACTGTGACATGGGTCACAGCTGTTAGACTAGGTCCTGCTGCACATCAGGACTCACACTCCTCATGGCTCGTGGTCCCCAAGGAAACTACTTCCTTAGGGAAGATGAGGATTCAGTGGAACAATAGTGATAAATATCATCATCATACCATAATAGCTTCTGTTGACAGAGAATTTACTACATGTCAAGAGTTTTGTTTTTACTTTTTGAAAAAAAATTTTAGGTATTATTGGCTGGGCATGGTGGCTTACACCTGTAATCCCAGCACTTGGGGAGACTGAGGTGGAGTTGAAGTCTCCTTGCTTGCGCCTAGGAGTTTGAGACCAGCCAGGGCAACATAACAAGATCCTGTCTTTATAAAAAATTAAAAAATTAGCCAGCCATGGTGGTACTTGCCTGCAGTCCCAGCTACTTTGGAGGCTGAGGTGGGAGGATGGCTTGAGCCTGGGCGTTTGAAGTTATAGTGGGTTACGATCACGCCACTGCATTCCAGCTTGTGTGACAGAGATTGACCCTGTCTCTAAAATAAATAGATACAAAGTAAAAATTGTAGGTATGTTCTCAGGGCTTTAAATTCACAAGGAACCAGTGAGAAGTCTTCCTCTGGCCACTGCCCCTATGCCCTAGCTCCATTCCCCAGAGGCAACCACTGCTTTTGGTTCCTTGGGTCTTCTCAGAGACATTTTATGAAAAGGTAGCAACGTGTTTTTCTTTTTTTCTTTTTTTTTTCACAAATGGTAGCATATTGTATTTATTTTACACTATTTTTTTTTTTTTTTTTGAGACAGGGTCTTGCTGTGTTGCCCAGGCTGGCATGCGGTGGTGCAATCTCTGCTCACTACAACCTCTGCCACCCAGGCTCAAACGATCCTCCGACCTCAGCCTCCTGAGAAGCTGGGGCTACCGGCAGGTGCCATTATGCCTAGCTAACTGCTTTATTTTTTGTAAAGGTGGGGTTTCTCCACGTTGCCCAGTCTGTTCTTGAACTCCTGAGCTCATAGCCTCCCAAAGTGCTGGGATTGAAGGCATGAGACACCATACCTGGCCTACACTATGCTTTTTTACTTAACGTATTTTTAAAAATCATCTTAAGAGCTTTAAAAAAGTCAATAATGGCAGGTGCAGTGGCTTACGCCTGTAATCCTAGCACTTTGGGAGGCAGAGGTAGGCAGATTGCCTGATTTTGGAAGTTTAAGACCAGCCTGGGCAATGTGTACACACCGTGTCTCTACTGAAATATAAAAAATTAGCCGACTGTGGTGGCAGGTGCCTGTAGTCCCAGCTACTCGGGAGGCTGAGGCAGGAGAATCGCTTGAATCCGGGAGGTGGAGGTGGCAGTGAACCAAGATCCCACCACTGCCCTCCAGCCTGAGCCAAAGAGCAAGACTCTCTAAAAAGAACCCCAAGAAACCTAGTAATAATAGGTTTGATTTACTGAGGGTTTACTATCTGCTACGCATTGTGGCACTTTAGTGAGGTATGTTGTAAACCTGATCTATAGTGATGTGTATTGTATATGTAGTGATATGTACTGTATATGTCATATAGTAACGTGACAAACTACATAAATATACTGATAGATGTTATTTTATGTGATGTGCACTGTATACATGACGCAAGGATATGTACAGTACAGAGGAGATGCTTTCGTTTGTCGCGCTTATTAACTGCACGCTCCGTGGCCATTTCTTCCTTCCAGTTGGCCCATTGTCAGTCCCTTGCTCATCCATCCACTCTTTCTACACAAGACCCATCTCTAAGAAAAAAGTATTTTTATTTATTTGTTTTCTTTTTCCACCTAACTAGTGTGCTAAAAAAAATATATTTTTAAAAATTAGCCAGGCTGAGTGCAGTGGCTCACGCCTATAATCCCTGCACTTTGGGAGGCCGAGGCGAGGGGATCACTTGAGCCCAGAGTTCAAGACCAGCCCGAGCAACATGGCAAAACCCCATCTCTACCAAAAATACGAAAATTAGCTGGGCATGGTGGTGAGTGCCTGTAATCCCAGCTACTCAGGAGGCTGAGGCAGGAGGATTGCTTGAACCCGGGAGGTGGAGATTGCAGTGAGTTGAGATCATGTCACTAGACTCCAGCCTGGGCGACAGAGCGAGACCAAGACCCTGTCTCAAAAAAAAAAAAAAAGAAAAAGTAATTACCTGTGTGTGTTGGGGCATGACTACTGTAGCCCCAGCTATTCAGGAGCTGAAGTGTGGAAGGATCACTTGAGCCCAGGAGTTGGAGGCTGCAGTGAGATATGATCACCCCACTGCACTCTAGCCTGGGCAACAGACCAAGACTCTCTCTAAAAATAAAAAATAAAAAATGAAAAAGAGGCCAGGCACAGTGGCTCATGCCTGTAATCCCAGCACTTTGGGAGGCCAAGTCGGGTGGATCACCTGAGGTCAAGAGTTCGAGACTAGCCTGGCCAACATGGTGAAACCCCATACCTACTAAAAATACAAAATTACCTGGGCATGGTGGTGTGTGCCTGTAATTCCAGCTTTTCAGGAGGCTGAGGAAGGGGAATCGCTTAAATCCAGGAGGCAGGGGTTGTGGTGACCTGAGATTCAGCCGCGGCCCTCCACCCTGGGCAACACAGCAAGACTTCCACTCAAAAAAAAAAAAAAAAAAAAAGGCCGGGTGCAGTGGCTCACCTCTGTAATCTCAGCATTTTGGAACGCTGAGGCAGGTAGATAACGAGGTCAGGAGTTCAAGAACAGCCTGGCCAAGATGGTGAAACCCCGTCTCTACTAATAATACAAAAATTAGCTGGGTGTGGTGGCGAGCGCCTGTAATCCCAGCTACTCAGGAGGCTGAGGCAGAGAATTGCTTGAACCTGGGAGGCGGATGTTGCAGTGAGCTGAGATCGCGCCACTGCATACCAGCCTGGGCGACAGAGTGAGACTCCATCTTAAAAAAAAAAAGTATACAATTTAGTGTTTTGTCTTATTTTGTTTTGAGACAGATTTTCACTGTGGCACTCAGACTGGCATTTCGTGATGTGGTCACAGCTTACTGCAGCCTTGACCTCTCGGGCTCAAGTAGTCCTGCTCCAGCCTCCTGAGTACCTGAGACTACAGGTGCACGCCTCTACACCTGGCTAGTGATTTTTTTGTAGAGGTGTTATCTCCCTGTGTTGCCCAGGTTGGTCTCAAACTCTTGAGCTCAAGGGATCCTCCTGCCCTGGCCTCCCCAAGTGCTGGGATTACAGGTGTGAGCAATCACGCCCAGCCACAGTTTAGTGTTTTGTGAAACCATCAGCACAGTCAACATAATGGACATACCCATATTCCCCAAACCTAGTATCTTCGTGTTCTTTTAGCCTTCCCTTCCACCCCTCCTCACAACTCTACCCCCAGCCAACTCCTAGCCTGCTTCCTGCCACGTTAGATTCGTTTGCATTTCCAGAATGTACATAAATAGAGGCGTGCAGTATGCATTCTTTTTATTCTGTCTGGCTGCTTTCACTCAGCACAGTGCAGTGGAGCTCCTCCATGTTGCTGCTTGCATCTGAAGTTTGTTCTTTGTATTGGCGCGTACTGCCCCGTTGTACAGCTATGCCACAATTTGTTTATCTAATCCCCAGTTGATAGACATTTGGGTTGTCTCCAGCTGTTGTCTTTTACAAATACAGCTGCTGAGAATTCCTGTGTTCTTCTCTGTGTAGACATGTGCTTGCTTTCCTTTTTCTTTTTTTTTTTTTGAGGAGTCCCTCTCTGTCACCCAGGCTGGAGTGCGGTTGTGCAGTCTTGGCTCACTGCAACCTCTACCTCCTAGGTCCAAGTGATTCTCTTGCCTCAACCTCCTGAGTAGCTGGGATTACAGGTGCCCACCATCATTCCCGGCTACTTTTTGTATTTTTAGTAGAGACGGGGTTTTCCCAGGTTGGCCAGACTGGTCTAGAACTGACCTCAAGTTATCCGCCTTCCTCGGCCTCCCAAGTGCTGAGATTACAGGTGAGCCACCAAGCCCGGCCTTTTTTTTTTTTTTTTCCTTTTGAGACAGGGTCTCCCTCTGCCACCCAGGCTGGAATCTGGTGATGTGATCGTGGCTCACTGTAGCCTCTCCCTCCTGGGCTCAAGCAATCTTCCCACCTCAGCTCCGGAGTAGCCGGGACTACAGGTGTGCACCACCATCCCTGGCTCATTTTTTATTTTTATTTTTATAGAGACAGGGTCTCATTATGTTGCCCAGGCTGGTCTTGAACTTCCAGTCTCAAGGGATCCTTCTGACTCAGCCTCCCAAAGCACTGGGATTATAGGAGTGAGCCACCATGTCCAGCATTCTTTCCTTTCTTCTAGGGAAATACCTCAGAGTGGGATGGCAGAGTCGAATGTTCTGTAGTTGCCATTTTTACCTCCTGCTTTTTTTCTACCCAGGGAACCTGGGGATGGGGATTGGGAAATTGAAAAGGAGTAGTCGGGTTACCATCTTCCTTTCTCCACAATCTGAAATTCATCTTGTTACCGTGGGGATTTTGATGTGGTTCTGGATCCTGGGAATTAGCCTCTACCTTTTTCATTTTCCTTCTCTTCTCACTCCTAGCCAGGTTGAGGTTGATGAGAAAAACCTTTTTTTTTTTCCCCCAAGACAAAGTCTTACTCTGTCACCCAGGCTGGAGTGCAGTGGCGTGATCTCGGCCCACTGCAACCTCTGCCTCCCGGGTTCGAGCAATTCTTCTGCCTCAGCCTCCCAAGTAGCTGGGACTATAGGTGCCTGCCACCACTCCTGGCTAATTTTTGTATTTTTAGTAGAGAAGGGGGTTTTGCCATGTTGCTCAGGCTAGTCTCGAACTCCTGACCTCAGGTGATCTGTCTGCCTAGGCCTCCCAAAGTGCTGGGATTACAGGCATTAGCCACCACATCTGGCCCCTTGTAAAGTTATTGAGAGGATCAAGAGGGCAGAAAGGGGAGATGGTGTGGTATCTGAGGAAGAAAACAAAAGGAATTGAATGAAAGAAAAAGGATTTGTTTTAGGCAGAACAATGTTAAGATTTGCTTATTGGTTGATGGAGAGGTTGGTCACAGTCTGTATCATCCTTGACACCCTTGGAAACTTAGGCAGGTCTGGCATTTTCTCTTTGACCAGTTGGGTCTGCAAGGACCACCTGCTGGTCCCTAGAGGATCAGGATAGTGAGGTAGAGAAGGTGAAAGGACCCAGCAAATTAGAGTGTCAGGCGGCCCCTATGTATGGCTTCGGTCATCATCCAGTCTGTGGCTCCCTCTCCCTCATTTTCTTGAGGGCCCAGATTGGAGGCATCAGCCAGTGCTGCCGGCCCCACCTCCAGATCACACCAGTGCAGTGGTCTCCTCCTCCCACCCACATCCATCGCCTTCCTCTATGTCACTGGCATCTCCTGTCTGGCCATTGCTGTATCCCCTGAGTGCGTATGGCCTTTCCCATGAGGCAGCCTGAGGGATCCTGTTGAAACGGAGCCAGGATTTGCCATGCCACTGCATAACACCATGCAATGGTGTCTCATTCTGCTTGGAAGAAAGTTCCAGTCTCCCTACCTGGTCTACCTACAAGTGCTCTGTCCATTCCACACCGACCTTGCATCTTGCTGTCGATTGTGGAATCAGGCGTGGTCCTGTCTCAGAATCTTGCATTTGTTGCCCACATGCCTCAAAGATTCTTTCTGGAAGCTCCTGTGGCTAGGTCCTCATGCAGCTCTCAGCTGGAACACATTCCCTCAGAGACCCTGTGGGCTACAGCAGCTCCCAAGTCACTATCTTCACGGCAGAGACCAGGATCTGGAATGATCTGCCTTAGCTTTTCATGTTTGCATGGGCTGTTCCTGAACTAGAGTGTAAACTCCATGTGGGGTGCCCTGTGTCACCAGCATGTCAACGAGATCCAGAACCAAGGTTGGAGTCTCTGTTGCCCGGCTGGAGTGCAGTGGCACAATCTTGGCTCACTGCAACCTCCAACTTCGTGGTTCAAGCAATTCTCCTGCCTCAGCCTCCCGAGTAGCTGAGACTACAGGTGTGCGCCACCACGCCCAGCTAATTTTTGTATTTTTAGTAGAGACGGAATTTACCATTTTGGCCAGAATGGTCCTGATCTCTTGACCTTGTGATCCACCCACCTCAGCCTCCCAAAGTGCTGGGATTACAGGCATGAGCCACCGTGCCCGACCGAGACACTGTTTCAAAAAAAAAAAACAAAAAAAAAAACACAACATATATATATTTGAGGCTTTTAGAGACCTGGTGGTCTAGTACAACCTTAGATCATGTGCAAAAAAATGGGCATGGCCGTGTCCAATAAAACTTTCTCCACAGATGCTAAGAATGTAAATTTCATATAATTTTCACCTGTCATAAAATATTCTTTCAATGTTTTTTCAACCATTAAAAACTGTACTATGCCTTTAAATCCCAGCACTTTGGGAGGCCACGGTAGGATGATCACTTGAGTCTAGGTCAAGACCAGCCTGGGCAACACAGTGAGACCTCGTCTACAAAAAATAAACAAAATAAGCTGGGTATAGTGGTACATGTCTATAGTCTCAGCTACTTTGGAGGCTGAGGAGGGGGATCACTTGAGCTCAGGAGTGTGAGGCCAGAGTGAGCTATGATCATGCCCCTGTACTCCAGCCTGAGTGACAGAGTGAGACCCTGACTTAAAAAAGGAAAAAAAATCGCTTTGTGCAGTGGCAGTATCATAGCCAATGGGGTTTATCGAAGGCACGATTACTACTAATTGAAAACTTTTCCCCCAATGCCCCGCCATGACAACTTGAAATATAGTCGGCACTGGCAATTTTTGGCAGTCTCTACGGGGACTGAATTTTAAAAAAAGGAAAAAAGAGTAAAAACCATTCTCAGTTTGCCAACCCCTGGTCTAAGTTACTACTGGTTAATGAGACAATAAAAAACCTGCCCCATGGTGAGACCACAGGTTAAAAACATTTCTGGCAGGGAGAGGGGGATATCTGAATCTCTGCAGAGCGTGCTGTGAAAATAACTCACACTCTCATCCACAGACAGGTGGCGGATCAAGTTTTCTGACCTCCTGGCCTGAAGCACTACTTGGCACAGAGCAGTTGCTAAGTAATTAATAAATCAATTGCAAGAATACACGCGCATCATAGGAAATGCTAGTCCCATTTTAGGTGTGATTACAAAAGCTTAGAGCTGCAGAGGGACTTAGGATCTTGACCATTCCCAAGTCAGATGCGGCTGAGTTTGAGGGATGAGGTTGAGCACTCACCTTCCTCTCCAGGCAGCGGAGCTGGCTGATGAAGGTGGGACTCTGTCACTTCCTGGCTGTGTGACCTTAGGCAAGTTTTTTCACCTCTCTGAGCCAATTGCCTCGACAGGAGGATCTTAGTTACCCCCCTGTGAGGATATTGGGAAGACACATGAGACAGTGGTGGCCACAGAGCATGCTGCATCTGGCCAGCCTCTGATGGGTGCCCTGCACATAGCAACTGCTAGCATGATTAACCCTTCTCTTGCCAGAAGGATTTGCAAGGTGTCAGGGGAATTTTTATGCCTTAAATGGCTCAGGAAACTGGCAATTGGGCTGGGAGCTGGCCTTCCTCTTATTTAGTGCCAATGCCCTGCCCACCCCTGCCAGCGTCTGTCCTGAGTTAGGGGGCCTCACCAGCATCCTCTCTACCAGTAGCTGCAGTTCACTCTGATGCACTGGGGTCAGCTCCAGCCTGCGAGTTCCCCCTCCCTCCCTCAGCCTTGCAATGACATGGTTGGAGGCCATTATTTTACAGGAAACTCTTAGAACGTACAGAATCTTTTACAAGACAAATTGATGCCCAATTGAAGGATCCTGTAGGTGCTAAGGTTTCAAATCTGGGACTTACCTCCTAAGCATTCACTAAGTCATTTCATTAATAATCACCTGGTGAGGGCCTGTTTTAAGTCGTCCAGGCTTCTAGGTTGGTCAGTGGAATAGCAGACAAGCATCCAAGAAGCTCCCCAGACCTTCCTCCTAATGGGGGAAGCCAAAGACATCAGGCTAGAGGGAAGTTTCCAGCACGCAAAGTACCACGATGCAAGTAAAATGAGGACTTGGGATGGAGAGACGGTGGTGAAAGAGATGGCAGGGAGTCCCTTAGCAAGAATGGTCCGGGAAGCCTTCTCAAAAGAGGGGGCATTTCTTTATTTCTTTTTTCTTTTTTTCTTTTTTTGAGATAGAGTTTCACTCTTGTTGCCCAGGCTGGAGTGCAATGGTGTGATCTTGGCTCACTGAAACCTCTACCTCCCGGGTTCAAGTGATTCTCCTGCCTCAGCCTCTCGAGTAGCTGGGATTACAGGCATGCGCCACCACACCCGGCTCATTTTGTATTTTTAGCAGAGACGGGGTTTCTCCATATTGGTCAGGCTGGTCTCGAACTCCCGACCTCAGGTGATCCACCTGCCTCGGCCTCCCACAGTGCTGGGATTATAGGCGTCAGCCACCGCGCCAGGCCAGGGGGGCATTTCTTTGAGCCCTGAATAATGGGAGTGAGCTAGCCACAAGTGGCCCGGGTGGGAGGGAGCTCAGGAATAGAGGCAAGGCCAGAGTGACAGCAAAGCATGAGAGGTGGGGAAGCCCAGGAGACACGATGTGCTCAGAGTCAACGCATGAGGCTTGGATTTTATTCCAATTGCAGTTTGGTTTTAAGCAAGGAAAAAAATGAAGTCTACGTTGACTTTTAAACAGACAATTCCCACTGCTGTGTAAGAAATAGGTTAGTGTGGAGGCAGGGAGGCCAGTTACGAGGCTCCAGCAGTGATGCAAGGAGATGGGGTTTCACTATGTTGGCCAGGCTGGTCTTGAACTCCTGACCTCCTGATACTGCTGGAGTGGCAGAGGGGAGTTGGGGAGCTGGTTGCTGGTGTGTTTTGCTGATGGACCTGTTGGGACTTGCTGCCAGGTGGACAGGAGATACCTTGAGCACTTTTCAAGCAGTTGTAAACTATATATAGTAGCTTCTGGAACTCAGCAGTTTTCCTGGGTCTTGGTGATGACAGAGGGAGAGCTGGCCAATGTATGTTCCTTCAGTCAGAATGGCCAGCCAGCCTCCTGGGTCAAATGATTTGCAGGAAGATTGGGTGGGGCCGATGGATTTCTTCCAAAATGAAGATGGTGATACTGGCAGCAAGTGACTATGTCATTATTCTGTTCACAGGTCCCAGTCCTCTTCTCACCCATTCACCTCTTTCTCTTCCATCTCTCCTTGGGAGAAGGGTGGGGGTCGGGGGTGGGGCAGTTTATCCACAGCTTGGTCCAGTGGTTCCTATTTCATGAACCAGTAGGAAGTCAGCCTTTGAGCCTGAGGGCTCTGAGAGAGGGTGGAATTTCCCCTAGATGACATTTGGCAATGCCATAGCATTGTGTGGGGGTGTGGGGCTTGGGGGCTGCAACTGTTGTGTAACGGGGAGATGCTACTTGTCCACCCATGCGGAAGACATCACCCTACAACGAATTATCCAACCCCAAATGTCACCAGTCCAGAGGTTGAGAAATGCTGCCACAAATATAGAAAAAAATCTGGAGGCTTTTGTTGTTGTTGAGACAGAGTCTCACTCTGTCACCCAGGCTAGAGTGCAGTGGCACAATCTCAGCTCATTGCGATTGCTACCTCCCGGGTTCAAGCGATTCTCCTGCCTTAGGCTCCCAAATAGCTGGGATTACAGGTGCGCACCACCATGCCCAGCTAATTTTTTTTGTTTGTTTTGAGATGGAATCTCACTCTGTCGCCCAGGTTAGAGTGCAGTGGTATGATGTTGGCCCACTGCAACCTCCACCTCCTGGGTTCAAGCAATTATCCTGCCTCATTCTCCAGAGTAGGCACCTTCCACCACACCTGTCTAATTTTTGTAAGCTTGCAAGAATTCCTTTATTTCTTCCCTTTACTTTTCCAAATGGGAAATAGAGGGAGAAAGGGAAGGGCCTTGTGAGGTGAACAGTGTCCCTATACAGGTATGACAACCCCTGGCCCAGAGGCCCTTTCCATCTCTGTTCTTAGCCCACTTGGAGGGAACCGCCCCTCCCCCGCAGCACCCACCTGCCCATGGGGGGCTTCATTCTCTCCTGTTTCTTTTCTTCTTTGGCCCAGGAATACTAATTTCCTGCAAGCAGAAGACACTATTCTACTGCTAATATCCATGAGTAGTCTTCTCCCACAAGACAGAAAAAAATTCAGTGGTGGAAGGCATCAACCACTTAAGAAAATTTTCAGGAAGGCAGAATTTTCTCAACTCCTTTTTAATTATAGCTTTCTTTATTTGTTGAATGTAACTGATTCTAGCCGATGACAATGATTCCAGATGTGCCAATATCTTTTTAATTTTTTTACTTTTTAAAGTGTTTATTTTTTCAAGACAGAGTCTCACTCTGTCATCCAGGCTGAAGTGCAGTGGTGCAATCTCAGCTCACTGCAATCTCTGCCTTCTGGGTTCAAGTGCTTCTCCTGCCTCAGCCTCCCGAGTTGCTGGGATTACAGGTGTGTGCCATCATGCCTGGGTGATTTTTGTATTTTTAGTAGAGACGGGATTTCACCATGTTGGCCAGGCTGGTCTTGAACTCCTGAGCAAGAAGCAATCCTCCCACCTCAGCCTCCCAAAGTGCTGGGATTACAGGAGTGAGCCACCGCACCCGGCCAATGTCTTTATTTTTGACAAAAGTACTGCAGGTAACATGCCTGTTACTATTCAGAATATCTTTAGGAGGTTAGACAAGCACCTATGAAGAGATTACCTCTTGGGAGGGGACTGTGGGACTGAGACTGGGGGCAGAGGGTCAGGGGAGCCAGGGAGGCTGACCTTCACTTTGTCTCTTACTTTTTAAAATTAAATTTAATTTTTTTTTTTACAGATTTTGAGATGGGGTCCCACTATGTTGCCCAGGCTGGTCTCAAACTCTTGGATTCAAGCAATCCTCCCACCTTGGCCTCCCAAAGTGTTGGGATTAAACACGGGAACCGCTGTGCCTGGACGACTCACTGTATATCATTTTGTCCAGTCTGAAGGGTTTTAACTGTGTGTGGTCAAAATGAAACCTGCTTTCGAACGTAGAGAAACTAGATGGGGTCAAAACACTAAAAAATAACAACCAGTGCTATTATAAGAGAATCAATGGAAGAACAGAAAACATAACTGCATTATGTCACCTAATTCCCCCAGTAACCCTATTTTAGCCCATTTTACAGATGAGGCACTGGAGGCTTGGCCAGAGATCAGAGAGTTGTTGAAGCTCACCCAGCTGGTATAGGGCAGAGTCAGCTTCAAGAGTAGACCTGGCTACTCCCAGGGGCTCGCTTAAACAGTGAGCTCAATGCCAGCCACACGCTATGATGCCAGCCGTAAGCTCTGGTGCCCTCGAATGGAAGAGCTTACGTTCTTGAGCACTTGGTACATGCCAGTACCTTATGGGTAGACCCCCTAAAAGCAAAATTGCATTTCACTGTGGTGAACCCCACTGTGTCACCCTCATTCCGGGGCCCTGTTCGCACCTGGTGTGCATGAATGGGTCTACTGGAGGAGCTGCTTTTTTTCTTTTTTTGAGACTGTCCGTTACCCAGACAAGAGTACAGTGCAGTGGCTCAATCATAGCTCACTGCAGCCTCAACCACCCAGGCTCCAGTGATCCCCCCACCTCAGCCTCCACAGTAATTGGGACCACACATGTGTATCACCACGCCTAGCTAATTTTTAAAATTTTCTGTAGAGACGGGCTCTTGCTGTGTTGCCCAGGCTGGTCTTGACCTCCTAGGCTTAAGTGATCTGCCTGCCTCAGCCTCCCAAAGTGTCCTTGGGTTCTGATGAGTTTTGGGATGTTGGGATTACAGGCATGAGCCACTGTGCCTGGCTGAGGTGCTGCTTTCCATGGGTGTTCAGGGAGCCCTCTCCAGGAGGCAACACCCGGGCTGGTGGCTGAGCAGAGCTCTTGGTGCAGAGCTGGCGACAGAAGGGCTATCAAGGACAAGTTCAGGGAACAGAAGGCCTGAGGCTGCAGGAAGAGTAGGCTGGGATGGGGCTGGAGGGAGCTGGAGGTTTCTGGGCCCTAGAAAGGGACTGAAATTCTACTCTTGGTGTTGTAGGAAGCCGCTGCAGCGTTACAAGCAGGGAGATATATGACTGGCTTTCTTATTTATTTACATTTTTATTTTTATTTTTTTTGAGGCAGAGTCTCACTCTGTCACCTAGGCTAGAGTACAGTGGTGCAGTCTTGGCTCACTGCAACCGCTATTGTGTGCCAGATGCCATTCTGGGTGGGTGCTGAGGACACCGCAGAAGGAGATTTGCCCTCATGCAGTTCATGCTGGTGAGGACCTAGACAGCTCACATGATGGACACGTACATTGTGCTGAGTGTTTCTGGGGTGAGCAGTGCTTTGGAGAAAAAATTAAAAGGGGCAGGAATGGGCATTTCTGGCGCTTTGGAAAGTTGCATGGAGGGGAGGGGAGGGAGCAAGTGTAGAGGAAGCAGAAGTCTAGGAAGAGGTGCAAAGTGCAAAGGCCTGGAGACGGGGACCGTGCCCAGCAGATTGGAGGAACAGCTGGGACAGCTGAGGCTGCAAAGCAGGGATGGGAGGGCTGTGGGACCTTGTGGCCCCTTGGAAGATGTCTGCTTTTTGCTCCAGATGAGGTGGGGACCTTTAAGGGTTGCCACAGCAGGGGTGATACCTGACATTTTCACCAGGATCACTGGCTACTGTCTTGTATACTGACTGTAGGGGGTCAAGGTCAGAAACTCAGGACAGTTGGAGGCTAGAGAAATCATCAAACAAAAGATGGTGGAGAGCTGGTATGCCGGGTTCAGGACTTTTTCTCCCAAATTCATGTCCACCCGGGATCTCAGAATGTGACCTTGTTTCATCTTAGAGTCTTTGCAGATGTACCTAAAGATCTTGAGATGAATTTATCCATTTAGGACCCACCCTAAGCAAATGATATCCCACCCTAAGCAACTGATATCCCACCCTAAGTAACTGATATCCTCATAAAAAGAGGAAGCCACAGAAAGATCCACAGAGAGGGGATGTGAAGACAGAGACAGAGATGGCCGTGATGCCCAGAACCCCAGGAAGCACCAGAAGTAGGAAGAGTCCCGGAGGGGTCCTACCCTGGAGCCTTCAGTGGGGAGGTGGCCCTGTGCACACCTTTATTTCAGACCCCTTACCTCCAGAAGCCTGGGAGGAAAGGGTTCTGTTGTTTTAAGCCATCAGTTTTGTGACAATTTGTTGCAGCAGCCCTGGGAAATGAATGCACTTGTGCTAACACAAGAGTAGAGGAGAAACTGAAAACTGGTCATAGCTGGGATATATTTTGTGGGTAAAGCCAAGAGGATTTGCTGATAAATAGGGACGAGAGAACAAAGAGGGTCCAGGCTGGCACCAAGGTTTTTGCTCTGGGCCTGTGGCAGGCTGACTGGGTATCAGAAGGGCTTTTTTGTTTTTTTTTTTTAAAGAGGGGGTTTCACCATGTTGGTCAGGCTGGTCTTGAACTCCCAACCTCAGGTGATCCACCCGCCTTAGCCTCCAAAGTGCTTTGATTACAGGCATGAGCCACCACACCGGGCCAGAAGGGCTTTTTAAGACTGGACATGGTGGCTTACGCCTATAATTCCAGGACTTTGGGAAGCTGAGGCTGGAGTTTGAGCCCAGGAGTTCGAGACCAGCCTAGGCAACATAGGCTCATAATATAGAAGTTAGCCAGGTATGGTGGTGTGCACCTGTAGTCTCAGCTACTTGGGAGGCTCAGGTGGGAGGATCACTTGAGCCCGGGAAGTCGAGGCTGCAGTGAGCTGTGATTGAGCCACTACACTCCAGCCTGGGCAACAGAGTGAGAGTCTGTCTCAAAGACAAAACTCAAAAAGCAACAAAAACAACAAAAGGGCTGTTTATGAAAGAAGAGAACGTGCCCCCCTTTGGATAAATTAAATCTAAGTTGCCTGTTAGATATCCAAGTGGAAGGCAGCTCTGATACACCGTGCTGGCCAGGCTGGTCTTGAACGCCTGACCTCAAGTGATCCACCTGCCTCGGCCTCCCAAAGTGCTGGGATTACAGGTGTGAGCCACCGCGCCCAGCCAGGTGACACGTTTTTTGCCCACATCAGCCCCTCCCTCCCACTTTCCAGTGTGCCCCGTGACAAGGCTTCACCCTTGCTCTACTCATGACAAAGCACACAGGGGCAGCCTGACTGATCCTGAAGGTGTGAAATCACCTTTTAGTAAGTTTCTGCGTCCTCCACCTTACCAGCCCTTCATGTATAAGGTATTTATTGGTCCTCTGCTATGCGCTGGCTCATTTATAGCACATGGTGATGAACAGAATAGACCTGGTCCCTGCCACGGAGGTGACAGTCCAGTGATGACGGTGGCCACTAGCAGGGGAACATTAGTGGTGCCCTTTGTTGCCCTTTGCCTTTGGCCCTACTGCCGTGAATCCTTGCAGGGACTCCTCCCCAGAAAGCACCATCATGCTCTCCTTTCCCGGGTGGGATTCCAGGCAGCCCCTCCTCACGTCACTTCCATTGGAATACCGGCTGCCAAGCCTCCCTGCTCAGGAAGCCCCCCTGCTGTGGATGAACTGTGTGCATCCCAGGCTGGGACTGGATAGTCCCTTCCTTCAGTCTCTGCTGGGAAAAGCTGGAAACTCCTTGGGCCATCCGGGTAGGGCAGATACATTTGCATAAGAAATGAAAACCCTGCTTAGAGATTTACAGTTCCCCAACAATTCTGGGAAGGAAATAGAATGCTGGTGGGGGATGGGTACTATAGATCAGGCCTTCTGGGCTGCCTGGAAGAGGCATCATTAGAGCAGACACTTGAAGGATGACACAGACCTGCCATGGGAAGGGTGTTGGAAAAGCATTCCTGGCAGAGGGAACAGCATATGCAAAGGTATGATGGGAACAGGCCCTGGCCCGTGTCGGAAGCCGACGGAAGGCCTGGGCAACTGGGCTGGCAGCGCAAGGAGCCAATGGTGGGGTTGAGGCCAGACAGCGGGCGGGCCTTGGTCAGGCAGCCCCGTCCAGGCTGAGGTGTGAGATTTGGATTTAGGTCCGAGAGCCCTGGGAAGCTACTGGAGGGTTGTAGGGTTTTGTTTTCAGATCACTGCTCTCAGGCAGAGGGTGAGTGGAGACCAGGTAAGAGCCCATTTGATGAATCAGTGAGGAGTAGACAGGGCAGGGGATGGAGGTGGTAATTCGAAGGTACACAGTAGATGCTCAATAAACTCCATCAACCTGGAGGTGAAATTTAGAGATGAGGTTTCAGGAATTAAATATGGGGTCCCTGAGGATGATTGTGCCCCTACCTCACAAGTACCCACGTCCAGCACTTGGCCGTCTATCAGGGTGGGGGCTCAGCTATGTTTATTTTCAGTCTGTCACTCAACAAGAGTTTTTTTTTTTTTGAGATGGAGTCTCGCTCTGTTGCCCAGGGTGGAGTGCAATGGCTCGATCTTGGCTCACTGCAGCCTCCGCCTCCCAGATTCAAGTGAGTCGCCTGCCTCAACCTTCTGAATAGCTGGCATTACAGGCATGCACCACCACACCTGGCTAATTTTTGTATATTTAGTAGAGACAGGGTTTCCCCATGTTGGTCAGGCTGTTCTAGAACTCCCGACCTCATGATCCACCTGCCTCAGCCTCCTAAAGTGCTGGGATTACAGGTGGGAGCCACCATGCCCAGTCTCACCAAGAGTTTTATAAAAGACAACAAAAATGAATGACTTAGAAAAATGAAAGGGGGAGCCTGATGGGGTGGTGCATGCCTGTCATTCCTGCTCCATGGGAGGCTGAGGAGGGAGGATGGCTGGAGTCTAGGAGTTTGAGGTTGCAGTGAGACACAATCCTACCACTGCACTCCAGCCTGGACAACAGAGCAAGATTCAGCATCAAAAAAAAGAAGGGCCAGTCGCGGTGGCTCACACCTGTAATCCCAGAACTTTGGGAGGCCGAGGCGGGTGGATCACAAGGTCAGGAGTTCAAGATCA
>CAUYQU010084814.1:0-53779 GCA_963574635.1 Cheracebus regulus | reverse complement strand
CTGTGTCCCTACAAAGGAAACGAACTCTTCGTTTTTTATGGCTGCATAGTATTCCATGGTGTATATGTGCCACATTTTCCTTGTCCAGTCTATCACTGATTGGCATTTGGGTTGGTTCCAGGTCTTTGCTATTGCAAACAGTGCAGCAATGAACACACATGTGCATGCCTCTTTATAATAGAATGATTTATAATCCCTTGGATACATATCCAGTAATGGGATTGCTGGGTCAAATGGAATTTCTACTTCTGGTCCTTAAGGAATCACCACACTGTCTTCCGCAATGGTTGAACTAATTTACACTCACACCAACAGTGTAAAATTGTTCCTATTTCTCCACATCCTCTCCAGCATCTGTTGTCTCCAGATTTTTTAATGATCGTCATTCTAACTGGCATGAGATGGTATCTCAATGTGGTTTTGATTTGCATTTCTCTATGACCAGAACTTCCTCAATCTAGAAAGGCAGGCCAACATTCAAGTCCAGGAAATACAGAGAACACCACAAAGATATTCCCCAAGAAGAGCAACCCCAAGGCACATAATCATCAGATTGACCAGGTTCGAAATGAAGGAAAAAATGCTAAAGGCAGCCAGAGAGAAAGGTCGTGTTACCCACAAAGGGAAGCCCATCAGACTCACAGCAGATCTCTCAGCAGAAACCCTACAAGCCAGAAGAGAGTGCGGGCCAATATTCAACATCCTTAATGAAAAGAACTTTCAATCTAGAATTTCATATCCAGCCAAACTAAGCTTCATAAGGAATAGAGAAATAAAATCCTTTACAAACAAGCAATTGCTGAGAGATTTCATCACCACCAGGCCTGCCTTACAAGAGCTCCTGAAAGAAGCACTAAACATAGAAAGGAACAACCAGTACCAGCCACTCCAAAAACATACCAAATGGTTAACAGCATTGACACAATGAAGAAACTGCATCAACTAACAGGCAAAACAACCAGCTAGCATCAAAATGGCACGAACAAATTCACACATAACAATATTAACCTTAAATGTAAATGAGCTAAATGCCCCAATCAAAAGACACAGACTGGCAAATTAGATAAAAAGTCAAAACCCATTGGTGTGCTGTATTCAGGAAACCCATCTCATGTGCGAGGATACACATAGGCTCAAAATAAAGGGATGGAGGAAGATTTACCAAGCAAATGGAGAGCCAAAAAAAAGGCAGGAGTTTGCAATCCTAGTCGCTGATAAAATAGACTTTAAACCAAGAAGGATCAACAGAGTCAAAGAAGGGCATTACATAATGGTAAAAGGATCAATGCAACAAGAAGACCTAACGATCCTAAATATACATGCACCCAATATAGGAGCACCCAGATACATAAAGCAAGTTGTTAATGACTTACAAAGAGACTTATACTCCCACACAGTAATAGTGGGAGAATTTAACACTCTACTGTCAATATTAGACAGATAAACGAGACAGAAAATTAACAAGGATATCCAGGACTTGAACTCAAATCTGGATCAAGCAAACCTAATAGACATTTACACAACTCTCCACCCCAAATCCACAGAATATACATTCTTCTCAGCACCACATCACACCTACTTTAAAACTGACCACGTAATTGGAAGTAAATCACTTCTCAGCAAATACAAAAGAACAGAAATAATAACAGTCTCTCAGACCACAGTGCAATCAAATTAGAACTCAGGATTAAGAAACTAACTCAGAACCGCACAACTTCATGGAAACTGAACAACTAGCTCTTGAATACTGACTGGATAAACAATGAAATGAAGGCAGAAATAAAGATATTCTTCAAAACCAACGAGAACGAAGACATAACATACCAGAATCTCTGGGACACATTTAAAGCAATGTCTAGAGGAAAATTTATAGCAATAAATGCCCACATGAGAAGTGAGGAAAGATCTAAAATTGACACCCTATCATCAAAACTGAAAGAGCTGGAAGAGCAAGATCAGAAAAACTCAATCTCTTTTATCATCTGTTTTCATCTCCAGTCCCTGCTTCTTCCACTCTACAAAGTAGTAAGCTATGATGATACACATTTCATGAGAAAAGAGAAAGAATGAAACAGACTTTCTATATTAAATGTTCCAATAAAAAATACTGAAGTCTTCCTACTGTAAATCAACATACTTCTCTTTGTGCTCATATCACTTCAAAGCTATTTAGAATAGACTTTATTTCCAGGGTCTCATATAATAGGAAGTTTTCTTTTTGTTTGCTGAGCTGTGGACTCTGTCATAAAGATAAGTTTTACTGCCTGGCAAACTTCCAGAACAGCTTAATACCTACAGCTTGAGGCTTATTCTCTCATCATGACTCATGTAACTGCTACAACATACTGGCCACACATATGTTGTGTTTTATGCACAGAATGTCCTATTTGTTTGAGCCACCCAATGGTGACACAACCAAGCAGATACTAAAGGGAACTTTTAATGAAATTATGAAATCTTAAGGCCCAAGGAATCTGGTTTGGAATCTTGAAACATAGGAAATAGCAGAGCTCTCCAAGATGGTAGTTTTCAAATAGTGGGTTTCCTGAAGTTACATAAGGTAAGGGGAACAAAGAGAGGACTAAGGTGGGTCAGCCACAATCCTAACAATCATGCTTCAAGCAGAGTAGGGACACATTTTTGATTTACTATATTAGAGTTTCACTGCTAAAACAAAAGCAAAAAATAGGGCTGAAAAGGTATATGGTATTGTTGGGGCCAAGCCCACAGTCTGGTGACTTAGTGTAATGCAGCATTGATCTTCTGAGTCCCCAGATAGCCACCTGCTCCCTGTCTTTTATCAGATGTCACCTAAGAGGATGGATGTGAAAAAGTCGCAGTGAGGCTTCATAAATGCATGGATTTGAAGAAGTGTAAAGATCGGTTAGTGTTGGAGGTTCTAAAGAAGAAAATTTTCAACTGTTTTGGATACAAAACATAACAAGATCCTTACTCTCTACTTCTGGTCTTACACAGTTATATTCTGAAGAAATTATAACTCCCTAGAGATTTTATAAAACAGATTTATGTAAGATATTTTGCACTGTATAATCAATCTTGTCAAAAGAGAGAAAAAAGAAAAGTCTGTTATTTTAAAACATGATCTGTTACTGGTGAGTGAAAAGCTGAGCTGTTTCAAGGATAAAGCTTAATGTAATGAATAAAAAAGTAAATTATGATGTTATCCTCAGAAAATATTGTATCAATTATTCCCTGCATCATTACTCTTGCTATAGTTAAAGAAGAAAACCGTAACATGTATGAACATGTATTCCATGCTTACCTGGGTACTAAAGTTAACAGACACCATTAGTCCTGTCCCAGAATCTCTGGACACCTGCAAACTGATTAGAGTGGACTTCTTGTGAGCCACTACCAGCCGAGAACCCACAGAAAAATACACAAGGCTTTGAGATTCATCACTTTGTAAGATATTAATCTGTGCAAATCTGGCACTGTTGTTTATTTCCGCTCCAGCAGTAACTTCATATAATTCCACAAAAAAATACACTTCAACCTGTGGTATCTGACAATCAGAAAAAAGGGGGGGAAAAAACTATTACTAATATATTTCTATCTGTAAATAGTTCTGATACTTAAAAAGGGTATCATTCATATACATTAGAGAAATATATAAATCTAGAGATATATTCTGTATAATTATGGAATTAAATTCTTACATTACCATGGCATTTGTTTTTTGGTCTTCCTTTAAAAATACATTTACTTTCTCTGGGCAAGCTTCTTACTAGAAAATCAATATTAGGAAACAATCTATGTATACTACGATCAGCAAAAGGATAAATTAAATGCATTCATACAACAAAACACTATAAAGTAGTTCAAAGAAATGAACTAATTTAGTATTTTTTAACACAGATGCATCACAAAATGTGACAAGAAGTGAAATATCAAGCAGTATAATGATATATATAGTATGATACCATAAATGTAAAGTTAAAACTATACAAAGCTTACTGTATTTCCTTAATAGATACATATTTATGGAAAGTTTTCTTTTTCAACTACCACACCCTGACAGCAGTTGCCTTGGGTGGAGGGCTTGGGTAGGGGACAAGGCAGGGAGTGGAGTTAGCGAATACTGGGAGAGGCAAAAAATGGAGTTTCAATTCCATAAGGTTTTATTTTTATTTATTTGTATGAACTGTTTTAGATAAATATAATCAATAAAATATAATAGTCAAATCTGAAATGTTATGTATTTTTTTAATTACCCAAAATTCAGTATATAATCTAAATGTAGTTTGCTGGGTATAGTTTGCTCATGTTTCACCTTGGTTTCTTCTCGACAGTGTCAAGTAATTTATTTTCAAAAGGCTGACTTCAATTATATAACATATTGTCAATCACCTATTTTTACTAGTCTTTCACTCTTAACAAAATCATCTAAAAATCTTAGCAATATTTTTACCTTCCTGGCATAACTCAAAGGAGCTAAGTTGATGCCTTTACACCTGTAGTGACATTGTCTAATTTGATGTAATGTATCATTTTTATCTGCCAGCAATGGCTATTATCTGTTTTTGTGATCATTTTAATGAAAATTATGTCATGAAATTATACAATGAATCCTTCAGAATTATCCAAGTGTTAATAAGTAAGTTATACCTTAGTCACACCATAAATCAACTTAATGTTTTGTTTTCTGAAGAAATATTTAGTTTTTTCTATGGCACATATCATTCTTTACTGTTGCTGATCAACTGTCAGTTGATACTGAAATATGGAAATAATTGTACTTTTTCTACTTTTGAGAAACTACATTTGGCAAGTACAATAAACTAAAGCACTATCAAAGTGTAGTAACTATATTCATGAGCTAGTATTCCTTAATGGCTAAGTGAGCTTGAATTCAAAGTAGTTTCTTTTAACTAAGGACTTCAGTATATTACATTCCAACAGAGACTTTGCTTTATTTTCCAGTAAAATATTGCTTTTTCACTGTAATGATGATTAGAACATTACTTATAGCCACCTACAATCAAACTAATATGTCATAATCTAAGTAAAGAATCATCTAAAATTGAACAGTGTACAGATGGGTGCCTACATATCATTAGACTAGTAACAAAAGAGTCTTCCAGTCTTAGAAAGAAATACTTTATTGAAACAATATTTCTGAAGTCTATTGAAAAATCAAGACTCGCAGATCACAAGATCACATATGAACCTCCCTAGACTCTTAAAATTGACAGAGACTTCATAGGAGCCAATTCGATGTATAATTCCCAGCAGGTTCCTTTGCTGGTTAGGATTACCCAAGAATAATCTTTTGCCCTAACTAGTATAAGATGATTTTTCCAGGGACCAGAACTGCTCAGCAATAGAAAACCAAAGTAACAATGAAACAATATCTTACTTACTTAAATATTTTTGAAAATATTTGCAACAAATATGTAAACACCGAATTTAAACAGATTTTATGGTTAAGTATATGCTTCCTAAGTTAATTGTTACCTTATACATTTCACTAATATAGAATCATAAGACAAATTATCAGGAAAAGGGGAAATAGACTGAAATTCAAGAAATGAGTTCTAATCTTGGACCAGTAATTGAATGAGCAAGTTACTTAAATTCTTCATAACTCGAAAGTGAAAGTATTGTAAAACTGTAGAGATGATAATCTGAGACAGGACAGAGTCGAAAACCTTTGAGTGCCAATAGACTCAATTGAGGTGAGGGACACCACCATTAATGAGTGGTGTAATTCTGTGGATGTGTTTGTTGTGTCTGCAGTATCTGTAACTCTTCCACCACTTGTGTTGATGTAGTTATTACTCAAGTCACTGCATTCCCTCAAGCTCCATCTCCATCCATTCTGAATAATCTCAACACTCACCATCTCTTATGAAGGGCCAACTCTGCTGAAAGCTGGGTTAAGAACTTCTCATTCATTATTTCCTTTATCTGCCTCAAAGCCCTATTATTAACTTCATTAAACCTGTGAGGCTCAGGAAGGCTAAGCAACTTGTCCTATATCACCCAGCTAATTGATAGAAAAGTTAAGATTTGAACCAAGGTCTTCCATTATCGGAACCTTAACACTTATACTGACTCCAGTGACTCCAAGAATAAGTTCAGTGTAACCGATGTCTTTCCTTTGACAAAAAAAATGAAGATGGTGCTTAGGTCAAAAGTCTAGCAATAACTGGGTTGTTTTACGAGGACCTCCAAATAATTTCTCAAAGCCCACTACAGAAGAATATGGCCACAGAACTTGTGTTGTTTATATCACTAGGTTTCAGTTTATCTGACATAATTTGAACTGGATGAGTAATAAGTTCCCTTCTACTCATAAAATGTAAAATGTTAGAATATATATCAAAAGTTCATAGTACTTTAAAAAATATTTTTTCATTTTCAGGAGAACATAATCATCTTTCATCTTCTCTCTTTTTAAATTTCCTTTTAATGAAACTAGAATGTATATTAACCTTGCTTGTACCTTGCCTTTTAACAGGTAAAAAGATAATGAGGGAAAAATGTCTTGAAAATTAGCTGCATATCAGAATGTAGAAGAAAATTCTATGATTTTAATATTACATATGAAAGAGAAAGAAGAGGTTTGACTAATTTTTTTCTCTTACCTGACTGAAACTATTTGATGATGGGCTTAGTAGCATTTCTCTAGTTAGGAAAAGGCAGATATATATAGATATATTTAGCATCTCATGTATTGCGTACAACATTCTCTTATCCCTTAATTATATGTTCTTCTGCAAGGAGGGCAAGCTCAGAGGAAGCAGTCTTCCCTAACCCCATCTATACTTTAACTTTCCTATTTCTCTTTATTCAGTTTGCCCAAGCCCACTCCTGATGCCTCTTCTCCTCTCTCTTCTTAGAATTACAAGGTTAACATCTACTGTATAAGAAAGATGTTTAAAGTCGGTTGAGATCTTATTAGTATTCTAATTCACCAAAAATCCTATTCAAGATAAAATGCACAATTTTTAGTCATCCATGTATGCAAAACATGTTTATGGAGGATAATAGGAGAGACACAGAGATGAATAAAACCATATTCTAATTTTTGAGCAGCTAACAGTCTTATAGTCTATATAAATATGCTTAAGTTTTAATACTGCATATAACTGATAACCTCCATAAGAAAGGTACAGATAATGTCTTGTAAATTTAGAGAACCAACAATTCCAACTAGAGGTTTCATGGGAGGCATGATGGAGAAAGTGGTATTTTAATTGAGCAAAGGTCACAGTTAAGAAATATAAGGGTTGGGCATCGTGGCTCATGCCTGTAGTCCAAGCACATCGGGAGGCCAAGGCAGATGGATCACCTGAGGCTGGGAGTTTGAGACCAGCCTCGCCAGTGAAACCCTGTCTCTACTGAAAATACAAAAATTAGCACGGCATGGTAGAGTGAGGCTGAGGCCTAAGAATCACTTGAACCCAGGAGGCAGATGTTGCAGTGAGCCAAGATAGTGGCACTGCACTGCAGGCTGGCACTGCAGCAAGACTGTCTCAAAAAAGATTTAAAAAAAGAAATGCAGGGTTGAGAAGGTTGACAGAAGCATAAAAGTATTTGGAAGAAATGCATGAAGGAGGTTTTAAATGTTTTCAAGTAGAATACAGTAACTCTTCACTTAACAATGACAGGTTCTTGGAAACAGCAACTTTAAATGAAAGGACATACTGTGTGCAGTAGGAACTCAAATGTTGTTTATATCAATTAGTCAATGGTAAAATTGGTTTCATTATACAGCACACTGTTTCACATAAAGTTACAGTTTCCAAGAGCCTATTGACAAGTGAAGTGAGGACATAGTATATGATTAAATGTCTTGAATACTGAAATTTCAGTTCCTCAATGTCAGTGTGACAGAAAGTTTTAGTAGCTGATGATAACCCAACTCAAGAAAAGCAAAATAAAATAACATGATATGTTAAATTACCAAAAAAAAAGAGTAGGGATTCAAGACCTTAAAGAAAATACATTTTCTAGTGCTACCACCACGAAGGTGGCCACAACAGCAGCATATATGCCCACATCAACTTTCCTGCATAGCTCTAGTACATACATAGAGATCTCTAAAATGCTTTCTGATCAAAGAAATCAAGTCCTTTAACACTAGTTGACTGGCTGTCTTACTCAGGAAAAAAATCAAGACAGCTCTAGAATACATGTTATTGCTATAAAGCAAGTATGATTCCAGATATTCTAAAAGTAATACCGAAAAGACAAAAGACAAGCTTAATAACACTATCAGTGGCTATGCCACGACTAGTTGAGTACCAAAAGGAAAACCACTAAGTAATTAAAATTGTTTGAATTTGAATCTATTGTGGTACTAAAAGAGGAACTGTTATCATTATGTAAAAAGAGGTAGTTAGGATGCAAGATAAATGTGATTCTAACAGTATATCCTTAATATTTTATTAATTTTAATGTGTAGAAGTTAGCATATCAAGACACATATTTTATTGGGCATGTGTTCATTTACTAAGCAATAATACACTTTTTTTCTTTGTGTATAAGTAGAAAGGGATTAATAAAAAGAATTGTGAATAAAATATTTATTTCTGGGAAAAGAAAGAATTGCACCAAGAATAAAAATAATGGAAATAGTTAAACCTACATGGTTGTTATTTTAGAATGGCAAGAAACAAACAAAAAAAAAGAAAAATGACAAGTTTATTTACAAAATTCCATAATGCAATCAAGCCTGTCTACAGTCTGTTGTCAGCAAAGAGATTTAGACATTATGGCTAAGAAAGACACAAAGAATCTCCACATCAACAATGCATAAGTTTCAATCATGGTTTTAAAGTGATTAATTCTAAAGAAATATAATTAGAAGTTGACACTATTTGTGTCTCTTCATTTCTTACCTTCTCTGGTTTGAGTTCAATACTGATAAAGCATTTTGTTTGACCCATTGTACAGGCTGTGGTCCCTGACACATACTGAAGTTCCTCCAGCAGGTTTACCCCATCCTTCTGGAGCACGACGGCTGTTTTGTTAAGTGTGACTCGCCAAAACACCTTGACATCTTCAAAGGCTCTGGGAACAAGAAAGCCACCAAATGCCTTAACAGAAGATGTTACCCCCATGTCTAATACAGTTTATTATAGCTATGCCAAATGGTACCTCTTCATCCAAAGTATAGCACTTACTTTATCACTGATGATGCTGAAAATGACCAATTTTCCTCACTAAGGACAAGAAAATTAAGGCTCAGGGCTTACGTGGTTTTCTTTGACTACACCCTATTTAATAATGAATAAATATCTAGATACTCTGAATACAGAATGTGAAACAAATTTTTTTTGTCTACTATGTCCAAAAAAATGTGAAAATGAAAATCATAGGGAGTTCCTAAAGGCAAGGAAATGTTCCTCATTTCTCTTTTAAAAAGAATTTTTCTAAAGAAACAACACTTCCACTCATAATGGTTGTTACTGTAAAACAGGGAAAATGGAGATCTACATTCTCACAGATTATTTAGAGCTAAAATTGAAAATGTAATACACACACACACACGTGCATGTGTGTATATCAAGTACATATTTGTGATGAGCATTCAAAAATGCTACTACAGTTTTAAGTTGCAAATAAAATTTTGGTACTCCAAGTTTTCCTCACAGGAAAACAGTATGTACGTAGAGTGAGCAGACAACAGTCAATATGATGAAGTGATGACCTATATAATCTGATTATCAGCATGTCAATTCTTGAAATACAAAACATTCAAGGTAACCCTAAGTTATAATCATAAACCAAGTATCACAATCACAGAATAAGAACTAGATTAATATCCGAAGACATGCCAAATTCCACACTACTTTCTTCCATCAGCATCTTACCCTGCCTCTACCATTGTATGAATTGAAACTGGATTTGTATAATATAATACAGAATGTTACATCTTCCATATAATCTATATATACATACCTGTTTGGCTGTCTTGTGACAATAAGGTGCAGTCTTCTCCTATCAGCTCCTTCCCTGAGTTCTAGTCCACTCTGGGACTCCTCACTGAATCCTATGATGCCATTGTGAAGATCACTCCCTGAAAAGAAGAATGGAGGGCTACAATATAGTCAAGAATTATTTTAAAGACTTCCCACGTTTCACTAATCTTGCCAGCTCAGATGGTTTAAAAGTGAGAAATTCACAAATGGTGGGGGAAGCTAGAATTGTTAAAAGATCTTTATTAAAAATAAACTAAACTGTGATAATATCAAGGTGGCTGTGTGGGAAAAGAAGAATAGAAGAAATAAAACATCAAATCCCACTCCCTCCCCTGAGACACACGTATTTATTTTTCTATTAAGATCCTACTTTACATCTGACAGTATTTGACTTTTCAGATGTTTACCTGTTTTAAGGCTATATATCTTCCAAAGAATGTAGGCTCTACTAGAGCAACAACTTTTATTCACTACTGTATCCCCAGCTCCAAGAACAGTACTGAGCATATGCTAAGTGTTGAGTAAATATTTGTTGAATAAATGAATTCTGTTCAACGGATTTACCTTCACAAAAGGTAGAGGGTTGACTAAAAGACCCTCTATGCTACCCATGAAGTCATCTGCCCCAGAACAAAACAGAAATATTAAGGAACTCCTGAGCATCTCTGAGTATCAGAAACTTTGCTAAGCAACACTTGAGGTTATAGGTACCATTATAGTAAAAAAAAAAAAAAAAAAAAGTTTAAACTGGAACAAAACTATGGCTCATACCATACTGAAATCATCACTTCAAATCCTGGGCAGTACCTAAGCCAGCTTCTCAGACTAAAGAAATACCAATGCCTAGTTCTGACTGCTTTCTGTTCCTCCATGGCCCAGTTTTGCAGTGATCCTAGAAGCAACAATCTTAAAGCTCTAAAGATACTACCTGAGACTAGATAATTTACAAACAACTTCCAATCATGGTGGAAGGGGAAGCAAAGCAAGTCATACATAACGGCAGGAGAGACAGAGAGCAAGGGGAAGTGCCACTTTTAAACTGTCAGATCTCATGAGAACTCATTCACTATCACAAGAACAGTAAGGGGGAAACTGCCCCCATGATCCAATCACCTCCCACTAGGTTCCACCCTCCACACACAGGGATTCTGGGGATTACAACTGGTGATGAGATTTGGGTAGAGACACAGAGCTAAACCATGTTATCGTGTGTACCCATCACCCTGAAACCTGATTTCTAGCATTCTAAGAAGACAGAACTTCTGAAGTTAGGGAGTAGGTTAGGTTAAGGAACAGAAAACATTGAACTGTCCTGATAGGGAAGAACTAATAGTCATCAGCCCCAGGACTATTTCCCTGGTCTTAAAGTAAATGTGGAGCCCCTTTATTAGGAACATGCAAGTGATGGGCTACTTTGTCTTAGGGCCTCATGGGTGTTTTTGTCTCAGAATGCCAATTCTCATCCTCACCAATTAATCATTACAATTACTTCGTAGCTTGGTATCAGAATCTGACACTGACTTTTTCTCTCGGGCAGCAACTGTTTTCTTACCACTTTAGTGAGGATTTAGGTTCTTCAAGTACATTACAAGGGTATCACAGCAGAACCTTCATTTCCTTTTCCAAGGCAATAGCAACTAGCATGATTCTAATGACATTAACACTTCCCTTGTCACATTTACAATAATAAATTTGATGTCAAATTTCTAATAAGATGATTCTAGAGGACTTCCACCAAGATGGCCAAATAGGAACAGCTCCAGAGAGCAGTTCCCAGAGAGACATGCAGAAGGCGAGTGATCTCCACATTTCCAAGTGAGGTACCAGGTTCATATCATTGGGACTGGTTGGACAGTGGGTATAGCCCAAGGAGGGCGAACAGAGGTGGAGTGAGGCGCTGCCCCACCCAGGAAGTGCAACTGCCTGGAGGATCGGGGACTTTACCCCCTCGGCACGCTGGTTCAGATACTGTGCTTCTCCCATGGCCATTGCAACCCACAGTCCAGGAGAACACCCATCCGGCTGAAAAGTACTGCGAGTTACCAACACAGATCCGAGCCACAGCTTCGGCTGGCCCAGCGCCCGCAAGCTGTCGGCAGAAAACTCGGTGGAAGTTTTCACTGGCGCCAAGAGTACCTGCGGGAGGGATGGATCCACTCCCCCAGAAAGAGGGAGGGCTGAAAGGGAAAGAGGTGATATGGCTTGTCAGGTCCTACCCCCACAAAGACCAGCAAACTGAAGCCCTCTCGCTTGAGAGTTTCACAGCCAGCACATCAGTTCGAGCTCCAGCCGGGACAATTGAGCTTGATGGGCAGAAGAGCATCCACCATTGCAAAGGCAGGTCTAATCTCACCTGTGTAAACAAAAGCTAGAGGAAGCCTACACAGCAGCCGGGCTGAGTCCGAGGCACCCCAGCACTGCCTCTGCAGGCAGACAAGGGACAGATTGCCTCTTCAAGCAGCTCCCTGACCCCTGTATAACCAAAAAAAAAAAAAAAGCTCATACAGCAGAGGGGCCTGACTGTTAGAAGGAAAACTAAAAAACAAAAAGAAAAAGCTTCAACATCAATGGAAAGGATGTCCACTCAGAGACCCCCATCTGAAATCACCTACTTCAAAGATCAAAGGTAGATAAATCCACAAGGATGGGAAGAAATCAGTGCAAAACGGATGAAGTCATCAAAGATCAGAACATCTCTCCTCCTCCAAGATGATTCTAGAATTGTAATATGCCAATGATCAAAACGAAAACGAAATAAACTATTTTTCCCTGATTTATTTAGAAAGTCCATTCTAAAATCTAAATGTGAAAAGATTATAAAGATAGGGATGTGGCAAAATTATCCAGTTAAGTGAGAAATATTATTAAGAAAAAAAAACCAGGTAGAGAAAAGATGAGGGCAACATTTGCAGGTAAAGGAACTTAAGATACTATGACCACATGAATGAATGTGCCTGGTGGTGAGCTCAGGCCAATTACATCACATGAGGTTAGCTGTGGTGATGGTAGGGTGTCAATCATTTGCCACAGGTGTGTGATGAGTGTGCCTTATGTAGGGAAGGTAAACATTACAGAATCTCACAGATCTCAGCTGAGTTACCATTTGCCTGATGAGTTAAAACTAAGCTCAGAGCTGATGAAGGGATAGGCACTGGGAGGCTACATTATCTGATAAAACAGAAAAGCACTTCCATTCCAGTTGGTACCTAACTTCTGTCCTGAGCCCCCAGAGAGCCCTCTGCCACTTCCCTATCCAAGACTGCAAGACCTCCCTGTGATCCGGTAATTAATGGTGTACTGCTTAGAACAGCAAAGAACCTCCAGAAGAGCTTTTGATGGGCCTGGCCTGTGCCAAACTAATCGCTAAATATTTTTACTATCAGCCCTGGGCATATTCAAATAGCTGTAATAAAAAATCACTGTCACAGAATCAGAGGGGGGATGCTGACTGCCAAACTAATTTTAATAGAAATATGTAGATGGTAGTAAGACAACATGAATCAAAATCAGTAAACTGTAGGAATAGGAATAAATCATACTAAGTTAATTGATGTAAATTTGTAGCCTAACATAAATGAGATAATGCTGACCATATGAAAGGAAGTTAAACAATTGCAAAATTATTACTGAATTATAACTGAGTGGCTAAAATAAAATATGAACTCCAGGAAGCATCAATCTCAAAAGTATGTTTTGAGATCTATTGCACAGAATGGTGAATATAGTTAATATAGAGTACTGTACATTTCCGAGTTTCTAAGAGAGTAAATTTCAAATATTCTCACTACAAAAAATGTTAAGTACTTGAGATAATGTACATATTAACTATCTTGATTAAACTATTCTACATTATATTTATAAATCATAACATCATTCCTTGTACCCTCTAAATATGTATAAGTTGTCACTTTACAATAAAACATAAAAATGAAAAAAGAAAAGAATCATAAAATAGCCTGTCACTACTCTAATTCATATAAGGTACAGACATGCTGATGTATTTCACTTAAAGAAATACAGTATGATTTCAGAGGTAAACTGCAAACTGTCCAAAAAGACTGCATAAGATATATGAGAAATTCAAAAATTAATTAAAATGTTAAGCTATTGGAACATATATACACAATAGTATGATGGCTATATCAACTACATTGGGTCACAAGCAAAACAAAAGACAATACTTTAAATGTATTTGACAATAGATAAAAAGAATTTCCCGACAATGAGATTTGGACTCTAGGATGGATTATTGAAAGTGGTTGGTAAATTTAGAATGAAATTCCAAAACAGGATAGGCCATCATATGTTTAGATGATTAAATTAAATGTTCCTTATATTGTAAAGTATAGATTTATAGATTGTATTACTGGCTCTGATCTCAGTGACATTTATAGTACATTAAATGACAGGGGCCACAGAACAGCATCATGAGTTAATGTCATGGGTCCAAGCTATGGAAAAACAACATTTTAATGCATTCCTATGAATAACTTAAGTAATTCACCTTCTTCCATTAAATTTAAGCTAGATTCATCTTCATGCAAATTATGTACCACAAAAGTACATTTTTATCTCTATCATTTCAAAGACATACCTGTAATAAAAACCATGGCAAAAGCTGCAAATCCAGTGTCATCCTTCCCCTCCACAATCTCTGCTCCCCCTTGAGGGTTTGTGAGAAACACGTAGAAGAATTCCTGCCCCTCAGGCTCATCATCATCCAAAATTTGAACTGATATTTTACGTTCTCTTTCTCCATCTAGAAATATAAGGGTTAGAGTTTGTTCTGCAAAGTCTTCTTCTTCAACTGCCCACGTTAGGTTGGAAATTCCATAGATACCATCAAAGGGCAATGCATTTGGTTCCTTCTGAGCACATCTTTCACCGAAAGTTTTAACTGTTATGCTGACGTTGCCAGTAAACCCACCAGTTCTTCGGACAAGAACTTCTGCAGTGTTGAATGTGCCATTCTTCATCTCCTCTTCTACGTAAACAATGGATGGCCCAAGACTGAATGTTCCATGAATGGAAATATTGGCAGGTACAGTGGCCGCATCAGGCCTTTCAGACATGGCAGGTGTACCATGAAGGGTGACAAGTTTCTCAGGGGTGGCAGATACATCAGTTGCCTCAGTAACAATGGCAACCACTTTGGTTGGCTGCAGAATGGTAGTTGTCTTGCTTGTACTGAGGTATGTGGTGGATTCAGTTTCTACAGGAATGAGAGTTGTATCAACTGCTACAGCCACAGATGTCATGGCGAAGGAAATATCCATTCCTGACAGGTCATCATTATCCAATATTGTGATCACTGCAACACTGAAATCTAGATTCAGACGTGGGCTCCAATTAACATCAAACTTTTGTAATCCCCTAATTTCTACTGAAGTAAGGTTAATGTAAAAAAATTCTCCTAGCTCAGGGAGCTGATCATTAATAATGGTTATTTCAAAATCAACCTCAGTTTGGAATTTTTGAAAAAACAGTTCCCCATTCTGAACAGGCTCAAAATCTTCGAGTGGCTTGGCACTTCCTGCAGTGGTCTGATAAGAAACTTTAATAAGATCGCTGTGGAACCCAAATAGTCTTTGCACATGTAATCTGATTATCTGTGTATCTTCTGACACTATGATATTTCTTGAGCTAGGGGAAAACTGGAAGACGCCCATTGGTTCAATTTCAGCAACGCTAAAACCTGATCTGGGAAAAAATTAAATCATGAAGAAATTGATTTAAAAAATAGGAATATCACTGTAGAGATTCATCGATCACATATTTAAGATGCTGCTCATGAGGGCAGCAACTTAACAATGACATGCCATTTCAAATTCCATCAAACTCTACTTACTTATTGATAAGTAAGGGCACAAGAAATGTAAGAACAGGAGCTGCAAAAGCAGGGACAGGACCTAACAAATCTGAGCTAAATGAAAAGCTCACAGGTCTCTTGGGTATTTCTCTATCATCCCAGAGCAGCTGTCTGAGGGATCTGAAAATTAGGCTCTCTCTTAGGATCAGTTTAGGATCAGTACAAGAGGACCAACACTACTACAGCTGGACCTCTGACAGCTTTCTTATCTAGGAAATAGAAATAGTTACTGCTACCAGCAGCGAAATCCTTGCTTCCTTCAGGTGCCAGTAATGGGACTATCCTCTCATGCAAATGTAGCTAAAACTTTATGTATGAATTAGGATAGACACCCATGATTGCATAATTTATCCTTAGTTTTTTCCTATAGATTCTTGTTGTGAGTTAATAACTGTATCAGGGGTTGTAACTGGCAGCCTCTTGGCCTAATTCTGTCTACAGATATATTTTCTTTTGAAAACAGTTTTTTTTTAAAATATAAATTTGAATGCCTTTAGGGAGGATTCTTCAGGTCGCATCACTCTCTCTTGAAAAGCAGCTAACACTCATTACATAAAACTGTGGTTAATTGAGCTCTGACAGAGGCCATTCAGCCTGGGTTGAAATCATGGCCCCAACATGTATTAATTATGTGGTTCTGGGTTTACTGCATAATCTTTCTGTGACTTTTGTCATCTACAAAATGGGACAAATTAACAGAATTTACTTCATAAGGTTGCTGGGGAGAGTAAAGAGAGAGAAAGGTATGTGTGTGACTGTGTATGTTTGTGTGTGTGTATGATTTATGCCTAGCCTAGGGTAAGCACTATAATACTATTTGTTGTTGTTTTTGAGATGGAGTCTCACTCATTCTGTCGCCCCGGCTGGAGTGCTGTGGTGCAATCTTGACTCACTGAAACCTCCGCCTCTTGGGCTCAAGTGATTCTCCTGCCTCAACCTCCCAAGTAGCTGGGACTACAGGCATGCGCCATCACACCTGCCTGATGTTCAGCATTTTAAGTAGAGACAGGGTTTCGCCATGTCGTCCAGTCTGGTCTTGAACTCCTAACCTCAGGTGTTCTGCCCACCTCAGCCTCCCAAAGTGCTGAGATTATAGGCGTGAGCCACCACTCCCGATCAAGCACTATAATACTGTTAACTATTGCTGCTGTTAAAGCATTTGAATTTGCAACCCTAAAACATGTTCTCTGGATGAACGTTTTTAAAATGGCATATGTATAATCTAAAGTCATATTTGATTTCCCCAATGGAGAGTGCCCACACATAAACATGTATACAAACATACTTGAACACACTCTTGTTTTCACACCTACAAATTTTCCTTATTTTACAAGTAAACTAAAGAACAGAAAGATGAAGTACCTTTCTCAAAGTCACACAGCGAGTAAGTGGCAGACGCAGGACTAAATCCCTAAGTCTGAATAGCATGTGTGCCCTCTGCTGCTCTGGTCAAGTCTATCCCAGAAATAAGGCAAGTAAAGTGCTTTTGGCTAGTATGTATTTATCTGCAAATACACTGTATTTGTAGAAATAGTCATTAAAAATAGTAAAATTAAATTAAATTAAATTAAAGGGCCACTGGTTCAAGTAATATTGTCACCCTACTGCAATGTCTTATTCTTACTCTTAATCACTTGGGGCAATCAGGTATTTTTAGCTGCTTCTCAGAAGATAGTTCCCTTTAACAAGAGGAGAACTGGCATCATGGCTCTCAGTGGAGATGTTACCATGGCCCCCATTCTCCAGATAGGGGCATGAGGAACTCTCTTCATGGCCAGCAGTGGGTGGGTGGTGGGGCTCCCGAGAGCCGCCTCCCTCTCTGGCATGCAGGCAACATGATGATCTACAGTAAAACTGTGTTTGCGTTTGCTTCAAGGAGAGTAGTCCTTGTGCCTTTTTCTCTGTTTTGATGGATGAATTCCAGATTATTCCTCAGAGAATTTCTTGGGTGAGAATGAGGTTGGTCTTACCGGAGCTCAGCTCCACCAGGAGCGCTGCTCCGCACCCCTGATAGGTGAAGAACAAACGCCTCTGGCTGACCAGGGCTGGGAAATGTCCACAGGAAAACTCCTTTCCTTTGTTCACCGTGGGAAAATGAAAGGCTCCCTGGAAGGAAACATGAAGAGGAAAGCAGGGTATTATTTCTTATCTTAAATTGAGATTAGACTCTTAAAACTGTAGTAACATATTTTCTTTTCCTAAATTCGATTATAGTTCACAAAAGGTAAAACATGTTTAAAAAGGGGCAGGAAGAAGAGGTAAACTTACAGGAGACCACACAAATCTTCCTCTCAGTCCCTGTTTACTTTTCTCCTTTATCTCTTTTTCTTTCCTGGCTCAATGACAAAATCCAGTAGTGAAAAGGGACTGGTGTTGGGCAAGCTTTAATACAGATTTCGTGTCAGGCTTTGGTTTAAATTCCGGCCCCAGAATATTTTTAGGACACACATTGAAGTAGATTGGGGTGAAATATCATAATCAATGTATTTTACTTTAAATTGCCTCAGAAAAAATGTCACAAATATGGCAGACTGTAACAACTATTAAAGCCAGTCAAGGCCTGGCACAGTGGCTCATGCCTGTAATCCCAGCACTTTGGGAGGCCAAGGCTGGTGGATCTCTCGACCTCAGGAGTTTGAGACCAGCCTGGCCAACAGGTGAAACCCCATCTCTACTAAAAATACAAAAATCAGCCGGGCACAGTGGTGCACGCCTATAATCCCAGCTACTCGGGAGGCTGAGGCAGAACACCTTGAGCCCAGAAGGTGGCGGTTGCAGTGAGCTGAGGTGGCACCAGTGCACTCCAGCCTGGGTGGTACACAAGACTGTCTTAAAAAAAAATTAAAAATAAAATAAATAAATGAATCTAGTCAGTGAGTTTATGTGTGTTCACTGGACTTTTCACTGTGTTTGAAATTTTATTATAAAAGGTCAAAAAAATGAACATGTTTGAAGATACAGATCTATGATTTGGGAACTCCTGTTATTTTAGTTGAATCAAGTTAACAAACTCACAAAAGCTTTTGAAGATTAATGTGATATGTAAGCACAAAGCCGCATACACACTCAGAATAAGCAATATTTCTACACATAAATCTTTTCATATGTAGCAAGTGGTTACTAATATAAAAAAATTTTTTTAAACATCCTAAACTATATGGAGCTATGCATATCACCCAAAGTGACAGAGGTTTAAGGGAGTAAAAGATAAGAGTTTCTGCAGGAAAAAGGGGCTAGAAAATAAACAAGAAAAATAATTAAATATGTTTAACTTAGGGGACATGCCAAAAGGAAAGTAAGAGGAGTCAGTGTCTGAGACATCAGATCAGGGGCACCTATCCAGTGGCTAAAGAAGCCCCAGAATACAAGGCAGTTCTCCCACCATGGTGTCTCTCAATTACACAACTGAATTCTCTCTTTTCGTTTACTGGGATTCCTGTTACAACGAAAGCGGGCATGACAATGTTGTCATTTTCACTGGCCTAGACCCCATCCCCCATCTTCTAAAGGACTTTAGCTTTAATTCCTTCTCATCTCTCAGTGATATCAAGACCCTGGGAAAATGAAAATCATTCCATCCTCACTGCGAGACTGAGGACCTCAGAACTCTGCAGGATTCATTAGATTTATTACTGAGCATAAACGGCATTTACCTGGTGACCAACAAGACCAACAAAACCACTGGAGGGTTCTTTATAAACTTTCATTATCTGAATTTGCAATGAGCTTTCTATAACATCATAGAGGTCAAATCATATAACATTTAAATCTCACTAAGTCTTTTAGAGTTAGACTCTAAAAAATAAAGCATCTAAAGTAACCTTCTAGAAACAGTCAGGTGAACATGGAAATAAATACAAAATGTGTATGCATTTTTGTTTTTTTATTACTGTATTTGCCCAGTTAGATTGTTAGAACTACTTTCAACAAACTCCTACTGTATGGACAGAGTAGTCTGCTTAGTGACCCTACTCTTTCAAGGTAAGGTACGACGTTGTTAATTTGACTGAAAAAAGCTTCTCTCCTTCTCTCACCAAGCAGCCTGCACTACTCTGATCACTTAAATATGGGAGCATCGTATTAGAAAACTAAGTTTAGTATCCAGAATAAGGATAACCCAAGAAAATTAGTAGTCAATGATATCCCTCCAATATTCTACAGGACGTATCTTAGAAAAACTACAGCTTACCCAGTGTTGGGGTCATGTTGCCAACAACAATGAATTCAGGAATTTCTAACCCAGGAGCATATCCAGTGGTCCAGGCAACTGAGAGAGCGCCATATGTGCCTCTTCTAGAAATCATAACGTGGCTTGTGCCAGCAGTGATGTCCGTGAGTTGAAAAGCGGTGGATTCAAATCCAACCTGAGGATAAAAATGCTTATTTTATTTCTCTGTAAACTTTCCTGTTTTCTGAAGAATGGGTTAAATGTCAACTTTCCCTCTGTTTACACAATATATATATATTTGTCTTATATTGAATTAAAGAGAAGTGCTTAAGAAATGACATCTCAGATTTAAAAATTTATTTTACTTTATAATTTAGTTATAGCCTATACCTTTTTCTTTTTTAATCAAAATGTTATCCTTTGAGTAAACAACATCAAAAAAAAGATAAGTGTAATTATGGTTAAATGAAAGTAAAATATTTTAAATGGCATTTTAATATGACTTGTTCATGGGTCTTTCCAGAACTTCATTTGTAGAACTAAAATTTGACTTCTAAGATATAATAGTATATTTTTTCATTTGTAAAATAAACACCTTGAACTAGACCTTCTATTAGGGTTCTTTTCAGCTCTTTGACTTAATTTTATATCTTTCTTTGAAGATGAGAAAGCTTCAAAGTTTTTTTTTTTTTTTAGTACCTGTCTTTATCACAAGCATCAAGATTTTGTTTTAAGTGTAACCTTATCATGGTATGTGATTTATTGATGACATAAGTTCTGAGCAATGAATAAGAATAAAAGCAGATTCCTGTCTTTACATTTTGATTTGAACAATTCAGTTTATCTCTTTTGGTCTCAATAGCTATAAATTTGGGATACCATTTAATCAAGAGTTACATATTAAGACTGATTCTCCTCTTCTTAAATTGGAATAAAGAATGGTAGAAAAATTTGAGAGGGTTCCACAGGATAACTTCTGGAGCCACAGAGAAAACAACAACAACTACTTTAATTTGACCCCACCTAGATTCTCTGTTACAGTGAGGCTTCTCTTCTTCTTGTTTTTTTTTTTTTATTTTTTTATTTTTGTTTTTTTTTTGTTTTTTTCCTGAGACAGAATATCGCTCTGTCACCCAGGCTGGAGTGCAGTGGCATGATCTTGGCTCACTGCAACCTCTGCTTCCTGGGTTCAAGCGATTCTCAGGTCTCAGCCTCCCCAATAGCTGGGACTTCAGGCATGGGCCACCACATGCAGCTAATTTTTGTATTTTTAGTAGAGATGGGGTTTCACCATATTGGTCAGGCTAGGCTTGAACTCCTGACATCAGGGGATTCACCCACCTTGGCCTCCCAAACTGGTGGGATTACAGGCGTGAGCCACCATGCCCAGCCCAGTGAAGCTTCTGTTTAGCAATCGCCAAAAGCTTTGAGTGTGATCATTCTTGCGACATGGCTAGAGGGCTATTTTAAATGCCTTAGCCACCCCTCTCTCTCCCTCTCTCTGTCTCACACACACACACACACACACACACACACACACACACACACACACATATACCCCAAACACTGATACGAGTATAGAGGATACACCAAAGACATGAATATGCCATGATGGACTCTAACCTTGCCCTTTGGGGTGATACAGTATTGTGACAATATGCATGGATAAGCAGTAGTAAGGAGTAGGAAATGTTTCACTACTCCAAATGAATGGTTTTACTGAATCTTTTAATAACCCATGAACAAAATAAAGACAAAATTCAAAGCATTAATTCTATTTCCTCATTCACTCTTAAAGAGGAGGACGTAAAGAAAAAAACAACTCTTCCTCTCAGTTACTTAAGTGCCAGCGTATTCCATTTTAGGAGAAAACACACATTCGTTCTCCTTGGAGAAGCCCAGGAGTGAGTAGCTGAAGAGCATCCCCTAGTGGCCAGACACTGTATCTGCCTATATTCCTGCCCATTCGTCTGCACAGATTCCACATCAGCATCTTGAGCTAGGCTTGCCTGAGTCCTGCAGCTCCCACCTGAGGGAGTAGGATGGAGTTATATCTCACAACGGCTTCAAAAATACACACGTTACCATAGCCACAGACAACAGCCTTGTCTTTTTCTTATATTGACAGAATCAGCCTGAAAGGCAAGGAAAGCCCTCAACTTGTTCTTTGTTCTCATGCACGTTTATGAGGATGCAAATACTTAGTCACAACCATATCACAGGATCTGACCACCAGCATTTATCTACATCAGTGCAAACCCGCCCCAGTAAACCAAAGTCTGAATATTAGAGACAACAATTCACAATGTTAGTAAGTGAAAAAGTCTGAAATATTAATTAGTGCTTCATTATAATTTTAATTATTTCACATAAAATACCTCAATATTAGATACATAATATCAAGAGGAGATCTGAACATAACTCTTTTTTCCTACTGAATGTTGAAAATATAATAATTATTTTTATATATCTGTTACATCTACTTTGGTATTCAGAGTTATTTATATTTAAGAAAATAGTAACTCATGAGAAATTCTAGCTGAGAGTCTCCGTCCTGCCTGTAAAAAGCTGCCCTCTAGCGGTCTGCTGAGAAAATCACACCCAGGTCTAATTACCTGAGAATTTGCAGCTTTCTCAGAGACTGGAAGTACAGCAGATTTTGCTTCCTGAAGAATTGTTGGCATTCCATAGAAACGTCCACTGACAAGCATCACAGTCACCAGTTGCAAAGTGAAATTAGAGCCCAGTGATAGGAAGACCTATAAACAAACAGTATCAGTGATTTAGAAACAATTTTCAGAGAAAAATGCTGATATTTGACATGAGCCATTAGCATACTGCCTGCAGTTCCTTTTGCATCAGATAGTTTCATCAATGTATGCCCTTCCCCCATCACAAAACAAACCACCAGTAGGTAGGGTGGGAGATAAGGAGTGGAAGTTGTAGATTATAAGAAAACTACAAATTGGGCTGGACGCAGTGGCTCAAGCCTGTAATCCCAATACTTCAGGAGGCCAAGGCAGGCGGATCACGAGGTCAAGAGATCAAGACCATCCTGGCCAACATGGTGAAACCCCATATCTACTAAAAATACAAAAATTAGCTGGGCGTGGTGGCGTGTGCCTGAAGTCCCAGCTACTTGGGAGGCTGAGGCAGGAGAATCGCTTGAACCTGGGAGGCGGAGGTTGCAGTGAGCCAAAATAGTACCACTGCACTCCAGCCTGGTGAAAGAGTGCGACTTCATCTCAAAAACAAACAAAAAACACAAATTGGCCAGGCATGGTGGCTCATGTCTGTAATCCCAGCACATTGGAAGGCCAAGGCAGGTGGATCACTTGAGGTCAGGAGTTCAAGAGCAGCCTTGTCAACACAGTGAAAACTTGTCTCTACTAAAAATAAAAAAATAACTGAGCATGGTGGTGCACGCCCATGGTCCCAGCTACACAGGAGGCTGAGGCAGGAGAATCACTTGAACCCAGGAGGCAGAGGTTGCAATGAACTGAGATTGCGCCACTGCACTCCAGCCTCGGTGACCATGCGAGACTCCATCTCTAAAAAATAAAATGAAAAAAACTACAAATTTTCAAGTTTTTAATGTGCCCAAAGGCCTCATCAATGACAGTGGTCACAGAAGCAGTGTTCGTGATGGAATCATGTGTCAAGAAAACGAAAGGGGCACTCTGGCAAAAATGTCAGTGCCTATAAACTTGGCAAAACGCACTTTCATCCTCCTCATTGAATAATTACTAATAACTCTTATCATATTTACTCAAAATGAATAATGATTTCAGTGTACTGATTTGAGTATATTGGATAAAAAAAGTTAATAATGCTATGTATTACATTTTTTCAAAATTTTAGAATCCAACAAAATAGGGGGAATCTGGAATTTACGTACTGATGTTATGCTAAAAGTTATTTTTGAAACTTACAGCACATTCTCCCATAGAAACATTGATCTTGGTAATAACCCCCAAGTTATCTCATAACCTGGAATATTCCCAAAAACTGCTTATCTTTACTGAATGTAAAAATCAACGATTTCTGTAAAGTCTCTTCTTCTTTTAAATGTAATGAACTTAGAAAACACATCCTCAAATTTGCAAAATATATACCATGGTGGTTTCAAATATTGAGCAACATGAGGGTAACAGATGTTTCAATCATTAAAAATGACATTCACTGAACCTGAATCATAGGTCAAGTGCTAAAAAAGACAAATCACAGAAAAACTTTCAATCATGTATATCCCACTTCTACTATAAGAGTGTACCCCTCCCCCATGAAGGTCACTGGCTGGGCAGCTAATGATTTTTCTTTATCTTTATCTTCCTAAGAGTGAAGAGCCAGGTGTGAGCTAAAAGCACCAGGTCACTTGTGCCTTCCCACCTAGCTCCTCTGCTCATGGGCCCATCAGGTACACACAGACTTATAGGATGTGGTAGATCCCCAAGGAGCAGCAAAAATTAAATGCTAAATGGAACTTGATTTAAGAGCAGATTTGAGGAAAACCTGGTTTTCCTACAGAAGAAAAGAGGCAAGATTGATTTGAAAATGAATTTGAAAGTTTTTAGAAGTTGATCGCATTCTCAATATGCTCTTCCATTTCTTTAATCCAAGACTGCCCCACCAATACCATTTTCTATATTGCCCATCATTCTTGATGGCACTGGGCACACACAGAAATGATTTATGGTACCATAACACCCTGTGTACCTGCCAACACTGTTTATCCAAATGCTTTTGTAACCGGCCAAAGGCCATGATGTATCTAACCCCGTGCTGTGGCTTCTAACCTTCAAGTGGGTATTTGAACAGGGTAGGTTTTCATTAGGCTCTAAGAACAAAAGACACTTGATGTAGGTTTAACACCAGAACCTTGGAGTGTCGACTGTTAGCACCTGGTAAGTTATTAACACCTGGTTAACAACTGGCTTTTTTATGAGGCACAAACTGACAATAAGAATCACTGACATGCTAAAGAAACAAGTCTAGGTTTAAAATACTTTCTCAGAATGGGAGACGAATTTTATATTTGTGGCTGCATCATTTATTGAGTACTTATTGTATGCCAATCACTGTGAGACGCTCAGCAGCTACAAAGATGACGGAGAACAATTCCTGTTGTTTTGTTGCTCTCTGTCTGGTGTAGGAGAGCGTGCATGAACGTCCTTCTCTGTGGCCTACCTGTCCAAAGTCTTAACTTTTATCCAGGAGTGTAGAACAGGGAGAACAGGATGTAAACTGTCGTAACTAATATTCCAGTCTTTAAAGAGCAATGGGTTATATACCAGGTGAGAGAGAAGAAAGGAACCATTGAAAAAAATCTTGTCTTTGGTTTAAGTGCATGTCACAACTTTCTCCAAACAGTTCCTTGGAAAACTAACTCACCAATACTTAAAAATCTATGTGCAGTTTTACACCCCGATCCTGGAATGTGCAAGAGAGAAGCTATGTAACTTGAAATAGGTTACAGAGAGATGTTAAAGTGAGTGAAAAAGGTTTTCATGCATGCATCAACTAGGAAACTTTTGTTACTCTTTATGAAAATAGAAATCATAAAAATCATTAAAATGGCTTCAAAAACAATATTAAGAAACTCATAAATGATGCTTCATGTATTGTATTAGAAAAGTTATTTTTATAAACTGCAATGCTAAGCTTTCAAATGAAATGAAAAGCAGACTACCACATTCTTCAAAATGTTCCACGTACCGTGAAAATCTAACAACTAGGCAGATCAAGGGTGTTAGTCCATGTAATATACATCACTTTATTTTGGTTTTCTTATACCTGAGAGCAATTTTGTACTATACACATTGCTTAGTAAAATAACAGAATATCTAATCTTTCTTTGGCCTGCCTTATTGTCAAATGACAACTTAACTATAAAATATCACTCTACTCCTAGAAAAGTTAAAGGACTGCCCCCTAGTGTTCACTAGCAGCTTATAAGTTGAATATGTTCAGAATGTAATGCTATGAATATATGGGGAAATGTTTTGAGTTACACAATTTAGGCACACTGTATTTTTAAAGTTTTTTCTAATTTGTAAGTGAGACTTGATACAATCTTATTCTGGTTAACTTAATCCACCTCTCTTCTTCCATTTTTGTACTCTTTAGCCTTGAGAGCTGTTGGATAGAGGAAATGGAGGTTAGAAATTGATAAAGCAAGGTCATGACATTGAGTCAGTTTCCCAAGGAACTACAACAGGTCTTCAAATAACACAGCTTCATTCAATGCTGTTTCATATAATGTTGAGAAAAAATCAGTTCCCAGCCAGGCCCCTGTCCTTGCGGAGTGTGCCCATTCTCGCCATGTCTGCATGGGTTTTTCCGGGTGTTCTGGTTTCTTCCCACATTCCAAAGATGTGCACATGAGGTTGAATCAGCGTGTGTCAATGATTCCAGTCTGAGTGAGTGTGGGTGTGAGTGTGACCGTGCCCTGTGATGGGATGGAGTCCTGTCCAGGGTTGGTTTCTGACTTGAGCCTTGCGCTACCATGATAGGTTCTGGCAACCCATGATCTTGAACTGGAATAAAAGGGTAAATCATTATTTTCTTTTTATGACTTTTTCTCAAAGGTAGATATAGCTCACATTTATTTCAATGTTTAATTTTGAAGTAGTTGGTCTCTTTATTTAGAAGTCTAGTGCTGTTTTTCTGACCAGAAAAATGCTGGGGGAACTTAACTACTGTTTATATCAATTAGCTTATGGTAAAATGGGTTACATTTCCCTTAAAGCTGCAATTTCCAAGAACCTGAGGACAACATAAGTGAGGACTTACTGTACAGGAATGTAGGAATAACTATGAAACCCATGTCTCACTAAGAAGCCCCATTTTTTTCTTCATTAAGCAACAACAAAAGGCTCAGGTACACAACACGTCAAAAGGCTGTACTGTGAGTATGGATTAGTGTAATAGCTTGTTGCTTATTCTGAATGACAGCCCATTTTCTATGGATCACAAGTTTATATGAAACTAGGCTGACACTGGCTGAACACCACATGAAAGCAGCAACCAAATGCTCAAGACTTCATGGAACTGATTTGGGTGTTCCCCAAGGCTTCAGAATTCCCCTCTTCACCATTCCTCGACATAATATATTCTCCTTTCTCATTCCCTCCTAGCTTCACAATTCACCCTGCAAGTTTTTCTCAAGATGATTCCAATCTGACTACTTCTTGGGAGGCCTTTCTTACTCATGAGATAATTAATCCCAAGGCCATAATGCATCCAGTGGCAATGAATGCCATAATGCATACACAGAGGATGATATGACATGCACCATCCTTGGAAAGATTTAAAAAGTCACTCAATCACTTTCTGTGGTTCAGATTGAGAAAGACTTCTGGGCTGTCTGCTTGACCCATAGGTAATCCAAGCATTCTGCTCACTCACCCCAGATGTTGGCAGAGCAGCCTGCTATGCTTTCTTCTTGTTACCATTAGAGGATATCATGGCCAATTTCCTATGTTCCAACTTTTCAAAGAGAGAAGTAGGTACCAGTCTCTGTATTCACAAATCCTCTTCATGTAATCTATTTCATTGCACTATTCTTTGCTAGAAGCACAAAGAAGCTTACAAATTTCTTCCCTTCAACAAGTATCCGTGTGTGTGCATGTGTGTGAGAGTGTGTGTGCATGTGTGTATGTGTGTGAATGTGTGTGTACACATGGGCGTGGGTCTGCAGGTGTATATGCACAACACTGGAAACACTTCCTAGAACTTTGTAAGTATTAAATAAGCGTCTGTTACTTTCTACACAAAAATCTATTATTTCCTTCCGAATAGTAATATATTTATTATAATATGCAAATGTGTAATCCAGTAGTTACTAAACATTTTTCAAGGGCATTTTTTTGTGGTTCCATTTAAATACCTGAATAAGATTTCAAACTGATCACGAGGTGAGCATGGGCACTCCTGAAGGTGTTTTATTAGAATGAGCAGAAAACTGAAGAAAGGGCACAAACCTGATTCTTTATTGGCACCTTGTCCACTTTGAATGTGGCACCATCTTTGACCACCAGCTGCCTCTCTGCATTTTTGGTAACAATTGGCTGTTCTTTATGATCAGATGATATTCGAAGCCCAATAGCCACATCTCCAAATGTTCCGGCAAGCCGGGTTATGTTAATTTGGATGGATCTAATAAGGTTCTTCCCAATAAGTATTGACTGGCGATCCGAATACAGGGCAAATACTCCATGTGGGTCATCATTTGCATAAACAGAGAACCATGTGATATATTTTTCTGGATCCAGTTCTGCTCCTCCCTCTACAGAAACAAGCTGGATCATATAATCTTCCTCTATTTCAGGAATATCATCTGGTAGCAAATGAACATCAAAGCTAGCTTCACTCTCTCCATCAGCAATGGTAAAAAATCCATTGGTGAAAAGAAAGTCTTCGGTAATGTCAAACTCACTACTTAATTCCCAGTAAACCTAAAATAAAAGAAAAAAACCCAAAGATATATAATTTAGTATATTGCACCAAAATCCTTTAAATTATGTTTTCCTCTACAATGACAACAAAAAAAAATTTTAATTGTGCATCACCATATTCAAAGCCAAACTCTCTAGGTTAGCTTGGGAGGTATATTAACTCTTTTGGGGGGTTAAATGCTATCTGCAGGACAAGATTACAAAATCTCATTATTTTACCTGCTTCTAAAATAATAGCACAATTTGAAGAGACACAGAGAAGCAAGTTATCTTAAAAATTACATTTCCACAACTAACTTTAGTAGTGAACTATATACAATATTTGAAGGTAAAAAGTAGATGATTATTCAAATCAGATTTTTGTGTGTTTTTAATAAAAAGGGAGTATCTATGAGATATCAAAAAATCAATCATTATTTTCCCTGAATTGCTGGCCTCCAAACTATAAAGTTTCAACTGAAGAAGTACCGGTTAATAACCAAAACAGAAAGAGAGGTCACTGCATAGAGAAATTTCACAAAATATGTTTTCCTAGCAAACAAATTACCTTGATCTGTTAATCAAATATCATGAAAACTTACAAGGACACCCCCAAACATTCTATATAAATATACATGCAAATGCAACCTCTTAAAAAAACAGTTGCTAAACGGAAAAATTATAATGAGAATTATAAGGCCCTGGAGAATTTACAAAAATCATTGAGAGGCTTAAGTAGGAAAGGCTTCACATTATAGCAAACAATAAAATATAAAATCACTTGGTTCTTTATAATTAAGTTTGAAGAAAATCTTCCTGAACTAACTGTAACCAAATTTAATTTAGAGAGATAGCTGGATGAGAAAGCCCAAAGATGTTAACATAAAGCCTCTGTGTCTCCGAAAACTCGTGTAATTTTAGTTTATCAAAGATTTTGAGTAACTAGAACATGCAGCTTCTCTGTCCCTCTTAAGCACATTTGTTAGGCAAACTGGTACTCTGAAAAATCAAATGAAAAATACTACCGTAATCTCTCCAAAGGTACCCTTGACTCTTCTGACAAAGAAGGTAATGAGCAGGGGCCCTTCCAGAGCCAGAGGCTCTGAATAAGTCTTCTTAGACAAAGTCTCAGGAGCAAACTGAACAATTCCGTTTGGATCACCAAACTTTTGTATCTAAAAAATATAAACAGAGAGAAGAGGAAATAATATATAAAACAGTAGGGACACATTATAGTATAGAAGCTGAGGAAATGAAATAAATATAACAATGACACTTGAATATAATCTACCTAGCTACCTGATTTTTGAAAACTCTTTTATCACATTGACTGTTACCTAAAACAAGTGGGTTCTTATTCCTCAAAGATGATGGGAATAAGAATCCGGAAAATTCCCGTTTGCAGAATCCCAAGAGAATAGTAATTTGATGCCTGAATTTTGCTTTATTCATCACATATTTACATTTAATCAGTTAATTTTAGCAAAATTCTTCCTACTAGCCATGATATATGTGGAGTGAAGCAAACAAGCCCTGTGAGGACTAATTTGTGCATTTACTTGGCAAGACTATGGTGCCCAGTTGTTTGGTCAAACACTAGCCTAGAATTCACTGTGAAGATACCTGGAGATATGATGAACACTTACAATGAATTGACTGTCCATAAAGGAGATTAGCCTCAAGAATGTGAATGGGCCTCATCTAAACAATTGGAAGGCCTTAAGAACAAAAACAGAGGTTTCCTAGAGAAGAAGGAATTCTGCCTCAAGACTGAAACTAGGAATCCTGTTTGAGTTTTTAGCTTATTGAACTGCTCCACAAAATTCAAAATCAAGACTGAAACTTTAACTCTTTCCTGAGTTTCCTGCCTGCCAGCCTATTTCATGGATTTTGGACTTGTCAGCCCTCACAATCATGTGAGCCTATTCCTTCATCTCTCTCTGTCTCCCACCACCCCATTCTGTGTGTGTGTGAATGTGTGTGTGTGTATGTGTGTGTGTGTGCACATGCATGCACATGTGCTTGTCCTATTGCTTTTCTCTGAAAAACCCTTGACGGATATAAATCCTAAACAAGAGTATTTTACAAACTTTAAGTGTGTCATACCGCTGCACTATTTTCAGTAGTCTTGGTCCCAGCACTTTTTGCCTTGGGTTAACTGAATAAGTGCTATATTTCCTTCAACCAGTCTGGAATATAACTAGTTAATAATTTTTACATACTCTGAAGAGAAAGATATCCAATGTTTCCTACGACATAACAAATACCTCTGCTGTAAAACTGCTAAATATTCCAGAAACACCAAATTTTCTCCAAGGTTGTAAAATAAGTATTTCTCACTATATTAAAATGTTATTTAAAAAATTACCAATAATCAGGCTATGTAATAAGCTGACATGAAAACCAAAAAGTTTGATCCTTCAGAATTATGATTTTGATTTTATAATTTCTGATTTACCACAAGCATGTAAAGTTTCAACAAATGGAAATGTATTTTCTGATAATTCCATTCAATCCACATTTTGTGAGAAAAAGTCATACTTACTATTAATGTAACATCTTTAGCTCTGGAGTCTAATTTAGCTTCTCCTTTCACAAGTTCAAGTTTAATAATGAATGTCTCTTCAACTTCAATTTCTTCATGAGGATAGACTGTCAGAATTATGGTTCTCACTCCACCTTCGCCTTCTCCAAAATAGAAGAACCCGCTCACTGGGTCTGCAATGTCTCTGTTCTGTGGCAGTAAGGCTTCTTGAGAGTTGGGTCCTACTATCTCCCAATTCACCTGCAGGATGTTTTTGTTTTTATTTAATAGAGATCAATTTTAAGCAAAGAATTAGTTTGGGGTATGTAGTGTTAAGAAAATATATACACATATAGGATAATTATTCTAGGATATTTCCATCAAATCCCTGTTTCATAAACTGGTTTTTGTTGTTTAAAATAATGATATTTGCAAATATAAACTACATACCTACAGTATTCATGAATAAAACAGGAGAAGTAAAATATTAATAACTAGTAATTTGTCATCACATAGGATAGAACATAAAAATCTATATTAAAATACATATTAGAGAAATACAAACATTTAAAAAATATATAAGTACAATACTGTCTTGCTGTGTGCACAGGCTGTGCCAATCAAAACCTATATAAATAAGACAAACCATGCCGAAACTCTGCAGCAGACCATGCAAAAACTCTATACTTAAATCCCTAATGTAAAATGAACAGAAATCTTCATAAATTGTTACAAGACACAAAGTTTTATACATTTCTATGATTTGAAATGGTATGCCTCTCATATAATCTGCAAAGAAAGAACACTGGGCCCTTGTTTTTGCTTCTTACTTGATCTTTCATCAGCAGCATACCAGCTGACCATTTCCTTCTTGAAACACCATGTGCTGTCTTCTTGGCTTACATAATATTACATGCTATATGCCTTCCTAGTTTTCCTCTTCCTTTACTTCTCAAGCTTCTCTGTTGACTCTCCTTCCTCTAATCTCTAAATGCTGGAAGCTCAGGACTCAGCACATATCCTTCCCATCTACAGCTATACCCCTTACATGCCACGGGTTCAAATGCCTCTTCATGTGTCAACACCTTTCAAACCTCTATCTGCACCCTTGACCACTCTACAACACACACTCACACGCTGCCCTGCCTACTGGGCCCTCCTCCCCTGGGATGTCCAGTAATAGCTCAGAAGAACATGGCCAAAACAGAGCTCTTAATTTCTCCTTGAGCTTCTGCATCTCAGTAAACAAGCCTACAGTTTACCCAGCTGCTCAAATTTAAATTCAAGGAGTTAACCTTAATTATTGTGTTTCCCTCAGCCTCTACTTCCAGCCCAAGGAACTTTTCTTCCAAATCTCGATGTATATCCACTTCTCGCCATCTTTATTTCCACCTCCTTGTCTGAGCCCCCGTGAGCTTTGACTTGGACAGTAGAGGGAAATAAATAGCCTCCTAGCCATCCTTCTTGCTCCTATGCTTCTCCACCAGCTTCCTGAATCCTTTTTCCTTATGGTAGACTTAAATGAGCTGCTTTAAATGCCAATCCAGTGACACTGTTCTCTGGCTTACAATTTTCTAATGGCATCCTATTTACACTTAGAATGAAATCTTTAACCTGGCTTAGGAGGTTCTGTGGGATCCAGCATCTGCTGGGCCCTCTGATCTATTCTCTACTGTTATCCCCTTACCTCCAGGCCTCGACCACATGGACCCTTCCATGCCTCCAACATACCAGCTTATGCCTCTGCAGAAGCTATTATTCATTCTGCCCAAATGCTCACCATTCTAACCTCTTTCTCTCAACCCACCTTTCAGCTGAAATATCACACCCTCATAATCCATCCGGCACAGCACTTGCAATTGTGTCTCCCAATTTTAAAAGCAGAGCCCTTACTGTTACCAGATCATTTTCTTTTTACTTTTTTATTGCTCAATTCTGCTTACTAAAATGAAAACCCTGTAAGAATGGAGATGAGGTCTGTCTAGTGCCCCAGTATATTCTCAGTATCTAGAACAGGGTCTGACACACAGAAAGCACTCAACCAACAGTTGCTGAATTAATGAATTTTATCAGAATCATTCACTTCATTTCTAACAAGCCCTCAAGAGTTCCCTAAGGACAGATGTATGCCTCATACATTTTTGTGTACTTCATTTGGCTCAAAAGCTGCTTTACACATACAAGGTAATTAATAAATATTGATTGATTGTGAATACACACACACACACACATACACACACACACACACACACACACACACACACACACACACACACACACACACACGGGGAATGAGAAAACCAACACCATACTCAGTCTATCAAGAAATATATTTAAAATCATAGAAGAAATAAATCTACCTGAATCTCTCCCAAGAGTCCTCCAGTACGCTCCAGCACCAATGATAAAATCATTGTGGAATTGGGGTTAGAAACAGAAATTTTGCTTTGATTGAGAAACCTTACAACGCCAAAGGGAGAGTCACTCTTGGCTATTGTGACTCTGCTCACTAGGTGGCGCCCAAGGACCGCTCCTCCAGTAGCTCCAGTGAGTAGAATCTCAATGGGCTCCTCAAATTCACTGCATGGCAAGAAGGAGCAATTCTGAGAGTCTAAACATATTAAAGTACTTGTAAAATCCCAATAACCAGTCATTTTCCAAATTGGTCATACATATTCAAGGCACAGTAGTCACACATCAAGTGGTAAGAAGTGGGTGCTTAGCTAAAAGCACGAATGATTAACATCAATATTATATGACCTAGGGCAGTTGTAAGACTTTCCTGCCCTCTTTTTAACTGCTTAATGCACATAGAAAGTGAACTAAAGGATGTTTCCACATTTTGATTAGATTTTTTAAGTCTAATGAAACAGAAAATATTATTTACTTTATTTGAAATGAAGTAACATATGAAACCACATGGTCTCTTAGCCCCTCTTACCCTAACCCCAGCACTCCAAAAGTATTCCACCTGTTGTTGCCCAATGGACACATATTATCTAAAGTTCTACTGTCAGTGCAGAACATATATAAGGGTTAGAACACAATGCCTATGTCTTACATATGCCCACATTATTTCCTATATACCAACCTTTCACTGTCATCAATGATGGAGATATTTATAAAACTTAAATTTTGCCCATGCTGAAAGGTGACTGAACTGCCATGCAAAATGTAATCAACACCTCCAGGACTGGCAGAGGAGCTCTGAGAGATGAAATCAGCTGTAACATAGCCGTAAGTTCCATGGAGCCTCATCACTGGAAGCATGATCAGCCCAATATCTTCCTCCACTGTAATGGGAACTTGGAATTAACTAGTAAGCCAGACAGAGCAACTAACTTAGAAGATTCAGCCAAATTAACCCTTGCAATTAAATATAATGGCACAAAGTAAGCACTCTATGTTTTCATAGTTCTTTTATCATTTAAAAAAGATTAGTGAAAAGCTCATGACATTTTTTAGGAGGAACATAGTTTATCAGATGTTGAAAGTTACAGTGAACAGTACAATTAGTATTTAAATAATCTAACCAGTAGGATTGGCATTCTTCCTCTGTGCACTACATACAAACAAACGATCCTTGCTTTCTAAGACAATGTTAGACACACACAAAAAAACACTTAAGTTGTTCTTCCTCATAGGAAACCACTCTGGATTGAAACCATTCACATTCAATTGAAATATAAATATGGTAATATAAATAAATGAGGTTTATGATATGTATATCATGTGAATGTTTTAAAAGTCCAGATATAAGTACAATTTGATTACATTTGTAGTTCCTATGAAATCTACTTGTGAATCCGAAAATGTATCTTCAGTGTTTGATTTCAAATTACACATTATTTTCAAAAATATCTTTATTTCTTCGTAAGCTATCCTGAACTCTGCATATTGAAATTTAATAGGGCTCACATTAACTATGGCTAAATAATACTCAATGTACATTTTAACTATAAATACGCACTGACCAAAATTCCCCAAAGATAATGAATCTAACAGAAAACAATTATAAGTCTCATTTATTTCTTGATGCAAAAATGTAATATGACTTTTACCAGGAACAACTGAAGTTCACAAAATAGTGATGTATTCCATGACTTACCCATAAAGTCATTATAAAGCAACAGCTAAAGCAATTTTTTATGAACTTTAAAAAAGTCTAGATAACCAAAGAACTTTGATAGAGGCAATGAAGCCAAACAGGTTAATTGCAAAAATAAGATAGCATATTTATTTTTAAAGTCATATTAATATTCTTCCTTTGAATAAAATCATATCCTAGAAAGGCAGCCATTTCTTCCTACCTGGGAAGGAATATAATCATATAGTCTGTATTCTGCTTCTACAAGAGGAAAGAATTGGCAATAACAGGAGAGCTACTATTAGAGACTGTTTCAAGAAAGCAAGCTCAAGGATCCAGATACTACCTGCATCTCTAGGCCAGTAAAACATGCATTTCAAAGATGATTATTCATTAGAAAGTGAAGATTCATTATTTCTCAGCATTTTGGCTAAGATCAAGTGTAGAAAGTAAATATTCACTGATTTCTAGTCACATAGGAAATTAAATATGCACAAATTACAAAGGCTTTGATTAAAATGTTTGAAATAGAAACATTTTAATAATCCTAAGGTTAAATATAGTTTTTCTAGATAGTCTTGTTCCTAACATTGCCATTCACAGCAAGGTTCATGACTTGCCCAAAGGTAACCGAAAATGTATTTCAAAGTAAGTAAATAAATATAAAAGTGTGTATATATAAACACAAACACACACACATACACACCCCAAACCAAGAAAATGTATATATGGAAATTCAAACTGATGTAATTTGGAAAGTGGTGGTAAACTTACAATGCTAGCTAACTGAACCTACCTTCAAAGGCAGTATACTTTGGGTCAAATTCAATGATGCCCTCTGCGTTATCATTTTTCATTATTATGATTCGAACAGTGGAGATGTTTCCTATTTCAGGAGGTTGATCTATCTGAAGTCCATTTTCTTGGATGGTAAAATCATACCCTCTTCCGAAGTCATACAAATCAAAATAAAATACAACAAAATAAAATGCATAATTGCATAACATGAACTAAAAGTTCCTCTTGGCTTCTATAACTTAGTTCTATAAAGTATTGCAAATACTTTTAAAGAGCCCCAACACTAAAATAGTCTTTTTTTTCTGAAATGATGTTTTGAAACAGATTTCTGTGCTGCTCCCAATTATTGGTGCATACATGAAGCCAAAACTAATAGAAAGTTATTGAGCTTGGGCAATGGGGACATAATAAACTATGAGGAAATTGGGAAGACGCTGTCATAAAATGAACCTTTGGGAATCACTGAATACATGTGCAGTAATGGACGTAATGCACTCAGAGATAGGTAAGCAAGTGGGCTTGAGATTTACAGTGTTAGGCTGAGATGATTTATTTAAAGAAACAGTGAGTCATGCCACTATTAAATTTCAAACTAAATCATCAAGATTCAAAACTATATTTCTCCATACAAGTCTGGGCAACATAGTGAGACCTTGTCTCTACTAAAAACTAATTTTAAAAAATTATCTAGACATGATGGCACATGCCTGCAGTATAGCTATTTAGGAGTCTGAGGTGAGAGGATTCTTTTAGTCCAGGCATTCAAACTTGGAGTGAGCTATGATTGTGCCACTCCACTCAGTCCTGGGTGACAGAGCAAGAGTTTTTCCAAAAAAAAAAAAAAGAGAAGAGAAGAAAACAAAAGAAAAGAAAGAAAAGAATTTCAATTTCTATAGAAACAAATTATAATCAATTCCTCTATCTTTAACATAGATGGTAGTTTACTTCTGTAATGCTACTTCTGCAAAAGAAGTTTCTGTAGACTAATATTATTCCCACCAGAAAAAAAAAAAAGCTTCAACTTCCAGGGCCTTAATTCCTTATGCTAAAAAATGGCAATAAACTATTTTAGTCCTTCCTCCAATTCCCAAATTCTATTCTGGTATTTATACCCTACCTAGTGTAGAAAGGTTAAAAATTGGTGAATTACATATAAGGCAAAATTAGAAAATTGAGGTTTGTAATATTAAATAAGACTGTTACCAGTAGTCTGAGATGGGTTGTAGATTAGTTAGTTGTACTATTTACATTTTCAGAATAAAGAAAACCTAGAAATGTATCTAGAAGGAAAAATTTGTTTCCTCAGAATTACACTTACATAGAAACTGCTTTTAAAAAAAAAGGAGCAAAGAAGACAAAATATTCAAGTTCTAGTTGGTCAATAACACAATTATGGTCTCACACTTAATAAGCTACTTTCACCAAATTACATTTATTTAATTAAAACAGTCAGTGATCAGTTCAAACTTTAACATATTTACTAGGAGTAAAAATTCACCCTCATTGCCAGGCACAGAAGCATTTTGGGGAAATTTTAAATTTGAAGGGTATGTGAGTCCACAATATATATTTTTTTTCCCAGATGGGATGACATACACTTAAGTTATCGAGTGACATATTTTACCTTTAAAAAGTTTTTAAAGCATGATATTCATATTACAAATGCAAAATTATTTTCATGCACAAGAAGAATGTATTCATGACTCTTCCAAATGTAGGCATTGTTCTATTTGAAGCGCCCACCTATCTGGGCAGAAATGATGATAGGTCTCTCCCAACCTGTGAGCTACAGAACCTGTAAATACTTAATCATGCTAAAGCTGTTTTGCCACCTCATCAAATCTGCCCCACTAAATCAGGGAATGAAAGAGACTCATTATGGTTAATTCATGATCTTCCTTGAAAACATGGTGCACATTAATGGCCAATTAGCTTTCACTCAAAATTTTCCCCACTTTAAAACTATGGGGCAAGCATCTATGTCATTCACCCAAACAGAAGACAATACAGCCTCAGATGACCCAAGGAAAGAAATCCCTCCCTCCAGCCCTTTCAGGAGTATGGAAATCAAGAGACACAAATTCAGCCATACCAGCTGACCTCTGACTTAGAGAATTGTTAGGCTGTTTCTTCACCAAATTATTAGAAGCCCATCTCTTATTCAACTTTCTGGCCACCCAGAGTGAGTCCACACAACAGAAACGCATACTTTCAACTTTCAGAGAGAAGTTATATTAGAGAAAATTACAAAAAATAACAGTCGCTGTCATAATTTCCCTTCATTGCCCTGTTCTAATGTCACACAAATCTGAGAAAGAGTAGGGAAAGAACTGCTTTAGAGCTCAGTATTAATCTCTACACAATAGAACTTTCTCTCTCTCTCTTTGCTTTTTGTTTTCTTTTTCCTAATTTCTTTTTCTCCTTTACCTTCCTTGGAGTTCCACCTTTGTAATTATTAGAGAAAATTCCTTGGGGCCTTCAGGATGGTCATCATCAAGGATTTCAACGTGCAGGCTTTTCTTCATCTCCCCTGCTTCAAAGAGGAACTCCCCCATTGCAGGAATAAAATCCATGCCTGCTTCTGCTGTCCCACTCATGGTCTCATACCAGAGTCGCACTCGGCCAAAATATCCACCGGAACGAAGGACTGTGATGTCAACCTATGCAAAGAGCATTTTCTTATTTGATGTGGATGTTTCGTCTACCAGACAATACTAACTAAAGATTCTATTTACCAGGATTGTGTTAAAATTACATATATGTATAAAATTATATACATTACATGTTAAAAGAATGATGTTTGGAGCAAATTAATCAGTTTGTGAAAACTTTGGAATAGAAACAAGAAAACCTTTTAATGTCAAAAATAAAAATATTCAAATTGTAAGCATTTCATACCATACCCTCTGTGCTTCCGACACTCGAAGTTGCTCATGTGAAAATGCAAATCGGCCATAGGGAGAGTCGCTGGCCACCATCGTGATGTTGGCAGTGTTGCTGGATTCACTCAGAACTCCTCCCTCACTGATGGCAGTGAGCTGAAACTCATAGAAGGTTTTTTCCTCGGGAATGTCATCATTCAAAGCCTAGAGAAACACCAAGAGTCATCAACAGAAGAATCTGTGAAATTTCAAGATAAACTCCTGTCCTTTAAATAACAGATTCTGTAATATTAATCTTCTCCCCATTCCCACTCTTAACCCCACACACAAGCACCTCCACAATAACAAATGCTGTCATATTAATCTCTCCAATCCCCACTATCAACGCCCCCACACACACATGCATGCCAACAACCACCGATGCTGTAATATTTACCTCCTCCCCATCCCCCACTTCTAACCACACACACACACACACACACACACACACACACACTCTGACATATGCAGACACACCAGCACGCAGAGCAAATGGCATAGCAGAAACCAGCTAATATTGATACCTGTATTACTACAACGACTGCAGATTGCCCATCTCGCATTGTCAGTTTTCCTGATGTTTCAGCAAATTCCCCCACAGAAGGAGGGAATATCCTCCAGAACACTGTGACCTCCCCCAAAATCCCTGGGCCACGGACAAGGCTACAACAACAAACAAATGTATATCCAATACATTTCAATTGAGGGTACTTTTCTTAAACATTTTCTGTGTCTTTTAACAGTAATCAATTTTCATCCATTATGATAACAGTTTGCTTTTAAACAATCTTATCTACCAACTATAAACCAAATGAAAGTCTTTAAGTTCCAAGACAGTAACGCCCAAAGTATTAAGCTAGTGTAAATCTATCTTGACAAGAGTGCAGGCAAAAATTGATCACTAGAAGCAGAAGGTTTAAAGAAATAAAAAGAAGTATTAATATTTATAGGCTTTTCACTTAACACACAACATACAAAATATGAAAAGTCTAAGTTGTCTAAAGACTGGAAGACCCTTCATACAAGGGTATACTGATGGGAAGAAATATATAGTCTTACTTCTGGATAACTACTGTAAAGATAAAGTCAAATTCAGCTATGCCATTGATAGTTGCTTCCCACCCCCTATAAGAAAATTTACGAAATTTTTGAAATTACAAAAAAACTTGCCTATGATCATACTAATTTAGTTATATGATAGGTCCTGATATGGTTTGACTCTGTCCCCACCTAAATTTCATGTTGAAGTGTGATCCCAAGTGTTGGAGGTGGGGTCTGGTGGGAGGTGACTGAATCATGGGGGTGGAGATCCCCGTTGCTGTCTCCGTAATAGAGTTCTCTTGAGATCTGGTTGTTTAAAAGTATGTAGCACCCCTCCCCGCTTCCTTCTGCTCCAGCCATGTAGGGATGTGCCAGCTTCCCTCTCACCTTCTGCCATGATTGTAAGTTTCCTGAGGCCTCCCTAGCCATGCTTCCTGTACAGCCTGCAGAACTTTGAACCAATTAAACCTCTTTTCTTCAGTCTCAAGTAGTTCTTTGTAACAGTATGAGAACAGATTAATGCAGGCCCTGATTTTAGAATACTTGGAAGCAAAATGTTTGGCCCTGATGATTTTCTAAGGAACAATTTTGTAGCTAAGACACATAAGCTTGCAGAGATGAAGTAACTCCCTTATATCACAAGTTCAGTAACAGAACTGACTGAAAGCATAGATTTTCCGATCTCAACTCCATGTTCTTTCTTTGGTGTAACGTATGCAAAGCACTCAAGAGTCAGGAACCTTCTTATGATCTAACATCAAGATAGGTCAGGATATTGTTTCAGTTTCTTCCCAAAATTTGTTCTCTCCACAGTATGTTACCAGTATATAAGATGTTAATGCTTGAAGACTATGTATGTATTGAGAATGATGGACTTAAGACTAATTATTTAAATAAACTTCATAACTCCCACATAGGCAAAGAAAAATCATGAAGTCTTTACCTGATGATAGCGGTACCATTATATTTTGCTGAGGGTTCACCAATGAGGATGTGCCTAGATGATGGAGCTATTCCAACTTCTCCTGATGCTCCCTTATCTCCCCGAATAATTATTGATGCGCTACCTAAATTGAAGACGATATAGACTGCTTTGTAGCAGATGCACACATGCACTTAATATATGCCTGGCAACTTTCTAAGCGCTTTACACACAGGAATCTACCTCATTCTCAAGACTCTCATGTAAGTTAGGTATTACTATCCTGATTTTACCTATGGTGACACTGAAGCACATTGAGGCCCTGAAGACTTGGAGGGAAATCACTTGCCCAAGATTATATTTTAGTGAAAGGGGCAGAAAAAAATGGGCAGTAATTTCCCTATCATTCTCATGAAAAGCAAGGGCTCCTCTACTATTTGCATTAATATGCTTCTACAGGAACCATTTTGCAGCTCACTGCAATTGGCTATGTAACTATGTCAACTGTATGTGGCAAAAGCAAGACTTTTGGGGGGCACTTTTTCATTTTTCATTTTCTGACTCTCTCATTTGACTTTAACATTTATAAAGCTGTGCCAAATATTTCTACTAAAATGAAAATAAAAAACTGTATCAAGTATTTGAGTATCCATATAATTTAGCAGAAACTTAAAATTGTTTCTAGAAACACAGATTAGGAGTTAATTACACAAAGAGCTAGATTACTATACTATCACTTTCTTGGCAATGGATTAATGGAATCAAGAGTGGCTTGTCACAGCAAGTATTTCACAGTCAGACAGAAATACATTAAGAATTTTTTAAACAGGCACAGTGGATCACACCTGTAATCCCAAACTTTGGCAGGCTGAGGCGGGAGGCTCCCATGAGCCCAGGAGTTCGAGACCAGTCTGGGCAACATAGGAAGACTCCATCCCTACAAATATAAAAATAAATTAGCTGGGCATAGTGGCACATGCCTGTAGTCCTAGCTACTCAGGAGGCTGAGGTGGGAGGTTTGTTTGAGCCTAGGAGTTCAAGTCTGCAGGATTCTGTGATCACACCACTGCACTCTAGCCTGGGTGACAGAGCAAGACTCTGCCTCAAAATTTTTTTTAATATGGTAAATGATTTATCCTGATCCAATGACATATTCTTCTATGTTTAGTTAGCCTATGTGACACCAACTCTGTCCTTTTAACATGATGTAGACAACTAAAGACTTAGGAAAGAGCTAACTAACGCTAACTAAAGACCCATAAAAGAATATGATGCAATGACGTGACTCCCTGACAGGCTTGTTGCAAAATATCCTAAACAAAAATGCAGAAACAATAACTACCCTAAGTACACACAGTGATAGATACTCCACAATTATGGAAATTTCCTTGGCCTTGGAATCTGCTTTTAGCCACAGACCTTTGCACAGGATGGAGTTCTTGATGGTAAAAAAAGAAATGTAACAATCACCAAGTTTTCATGCTAAAGTTTCTGAACCAGTTTTTACAGTTGGTTATTATTGTTTGTAGAACAATAAAACCATTTTAGAATCATTAATCTTTTCTCTATGGATCCAAGAAACAAATCATTATATCAACTGGAGGCAAAGGAGAAATAAAATGCCTGTTGCTGAAATATCAAAATATCTAAATAACTACTTTCAGATGAAAATAGATGTACACAGGCTATAATGCTAAACATAATATGACCCATTTAAAAATAATGTTTTATTATAAAAGTAACGTGTAATTGTAAATATGTTTAGAAAATATAGGCAATCAAAAAACACTATTAACATTTCAATTAAATAATTCCAAAGTCATGTAAGACATGAATATAACAAAATAGATTACATTTAGCATGTTGTTGCAAAACCTGTTTTGTTAACATAACGATTATCCATGTAATTATGTTCTTAATTTTTAATGTAATTAAGAGTTTTTCCTCTTGGCACTTTGAATCAGTGCATAGTATTCTGACACAGTTAACTAGTCTCCTACTGTTGGATCATTTAGGAAGCTGACATACTTTATTTTACATTTTATAAACACTGCTACAATGAACATCTTCATTTTTAAAAAAATTACACAGCTAAGCAGTATGAAATATTTGACCTACGACCTTACCAATATTGGGTATTATAATTTTAATTTAAAAATTCTTAACCTTTAATACATGTAGAAAATGGTATCTCTTTTTTTTAGTAATTATAAAACCTAACACTGCCTATATTTGTAAGTATGGGTTATTTTATTACTTTTTTTTCTGAGAATCTACTTTTTTATTTCCAAAAATGTGAATTTCTCTTACCTTTTACTGGAGATATTTCTACCTCATCAATTGATATCAGCTGAATGGTGAAATGCCTGTCCTCCTCCAACACTGTGTCTTGAAGTGTGTGCAACACAATGGTCTTCTGGGACTCAGTCTACATCCAATGACAGAAACAGTGCATTTTCCAGATTACCAAACCCAAAGTTTGAATGTTGCCATTAGCAGAATAATGTTTGTGTCCATAATCATTTTTCAAAGATGTCCTTTTAGTCACTAGAATTATGAGTTGTACTTAGAGAAAATTACTCCACAAAAATCCGTTCTGACTACAAATTCCATTTAGGTTCTTTACGGGGAAAATGGGAAAAGAATTTAACACCATCCCTAAGTTTACTGAAAAATTATAACTGTTGAAAATCCAATCTTTAAAGACAGTTAAATGATCACACAATGATCTACACAGACAAAGGTCATAGACTTAATATTTTTAATAAACAGCTCCATGGGAAAAATTTTTTGCAATCTACCCATCATTTCTTAGCTGTGTGACCTTCAACAAAAAATTCATTATCTCTGGGACTTTCCCTCTCGCCTCATTAAAACTTGAACAATAATAGTACCTACAACAGCATATAGTATTGCTGGAAGGATTAAACACGTTAATAACATTCTTAGAATACCTGGGACATAGTAAATGCTTCATAAATGTTAACTCTTACTCTCCTGATTTTTGTCTTATTACAGAAAGTGCTATAATGATATCCTTGACCATATGTTATGTGCAATTGCACAAATGTTTCTTTAGCAAAAGCACCTAAAAGTGGAATTTTTTTGATTAAGGAGAAACAGTTTTAAAATTCAGTAAACAATTGTCATATTGCCCTTTAAAAAAGGTGAACCAATTATGTTTCCACCAACATTTTAGGAAAGCCGATGTTTTCCCCTACTCTTGTCAGAAATATATATTATCAGTCTTTTTTATGACCTCCCAATCTGACAAGAAGAAAATGAGCTGGTCTGATTAGCATTTCTTTATTCATAGGGAACATTTTTATAAACTGGTGTCATTTGTCCATTTTGGTCTTTTAAAAACTTAAATTCTAGAAGCATTTTGTAACTTTTTATTAGGGAAGGCAAATTACTGGATAACATACAATTTTTACAAGTTGTGGTCAGAGACAAAGCTTGTTTTTGATCGGAATGAGTAATGAGGTTTACTGGAGGGATGGCTGGGGTGTGGCATTTGGGGGGTATTTAATCTTCATGGACATATTTTCTCTTTTGAAAATGAAGCATTAAACAAAGAACTTTGAGGTTCCTTTCAACTCTAAGATCTCTATATTCTCTCTGATAGTTAGGGATTCGATTTTTTCACATTTAATCCCTAGCACCAGGTCCAAAGACTACATGACAGTAGATATTCGGTAAATTCTACTGAAATTTAACTGCTTTTATGCCACCTCAGGATTCCTCAAGAAGACAGAGCAGTGTACTGGCAGCAAAACAGGGAGTTCCACAAATAGGGACACAGGGCTGAGCACTGAGCCTGTTTATTAAGGGATGTCGGATGTTTAATGAGGCAGCTGTGAGCTTTGTCTGAAAGGAGCGAGTTCAAGCAAGTAATCAGCTGAAATAGTGGGGATATCCAGCAGCTGGGCTGAATATAGGTTGTTGCTTAGAAAGCTGATCTCCAGGACAGAAGGCTCTGCTGTGTGGCTGTAAATCCACTGAGGCTCAGTAGTTTCATTGGTGGGAGATGGATGTCAGAAAGAACAGACAAGACTTCATGTGTCAACAGAAGGATGGGGAAATGAGACAGATTATTATTATAAAGCTTAAGCCTCGGCAGCTGGTTTGAAATTAGGCTGGGAAGTCACACAAAGAAAAATAAGACCCCATTTCTGGGTTGCTTAGGACTCTGCTTCAATGATCAGATCTTAGCTGCAGAGATGTGCTGTATTTAGGCATGGGCATGGAGATAGTGTGGTAGGATACTTACTGAAGCTGTTTAAATACCTTCTTCCTCAAATACAGATTAATCTGGGACTAGGGCAAGGATGAGTCTGAAAGTTCAGCTGTGGGAGACCTGGCCTGACAGAAGAAATAGAAATGAAGACAGAGTGCTGAAATTCTAATTCTGTTATAGTTTCCTGTATCATCACTGTCACCACATCCACCATTAGCCATTTGGTTAAGAAAAGAACAGTATCTTGAATGTACATTGAGCTTTTGATTCAAGATGCTCCAAACCAATTTTTTTTTTTTTTTTTTTTTTTGAGACAGAGCTTCACTTTGTCACCCAGGCTGGAGTGCAGTGGTGCCATCTCAGCTCACTGTACCCTCCACCTCCCGAGTTCAAGCGATTCTCGTGCCTTAGCCCCTGGAGTACTTGGGACTACAGGCACCCGCCACCATGCCTGGTTAACTTTTTTTTTTTTTTTTGGTATTTTTAGTAGAGATGGGGTTTTGCCATGTTGGCCAGGCTGCTCTCAAACTCCTGTGGCCTCAAGTGATCCACCTGCCCTGGACTAAAGTGCTGGGATTAGAGACAAGATGGTCAAAATCTTTTATCAATTGTTGACCCTTTAAAATCCTCACAATCCTACAATCCTTGACAGTAAACCAAATTGGTATTTAGTTTATAATGGAAAGCATTAATAGGATATGTGGAATATTAGATTTAGAACACAGGCCTATGAATCTTAGCACAATGCTTACTGGTAAATTCTGGAATTGATTCCATTTCTGTAGTGTTACAAATTGATTCCATTTCTGTAGATTCCATTTCCTGCGTGTTACAAACACTCAGGAAGTTTCTAGTTCACTGGGACTTCCTGATTTGTTCTTTTAGGTTGCTCCCTCTCACCTAGCAGCTCTGTTTATTCTGAGCAACCCTGGGGCTTGTCTCATAGGACAGGATTTATTTATCTCATCAAGGCTGAATGTATCTTAGGAAGTGATAAACAAAAAGAGAAGAAAAACACAGAATATGAGAGTTGTAAGCCTTCCTACTGCTGAGATACTAAGTAACAATGGGTTGAATTTAGGATATGCAATAGTCTGGCTTCTAAACCCCAACAATATTAATTTATAGCATGTTAGTGGCTGTGGGGTAGGGAGGTTATAGAGGATTAGCGTCTCATGGAAAGGCTCTTATACTTAAAAGTGGTACCAGTGGCTCAGGGCAGTTTCAGAGGGTATGTGCTGAGAACAGGGATATTATTTGCAGAGCTGGCTGGCCTCATGCTGGAAAAGATGATATCAAATAGAGCAGCTTAGGCCCTGCTGCTGCTGATTTTTTTTTTTTTTTACACTGATGATATATTAGTTACTTTAGTATTTTATGCCAGACTATACAAATGTGTATGAAATCCTTTGTCATTGCCCATTTTGCTGGAAAGTGATTAAAGTAAAAAGCTACTTGTATTCTAGCAATCGTAGCAATTTTTAGAAAGTTTAAATATTTGAGGGAAATTCCTAGTATTATCTTTTTGTTTGTGGAAGCTTGATAGAGCCCCGTGTATGTGTGTATAATAAATAATAGCATGAAGATTTTAAAATAGCCTCAGAAAGAAATAAGTTGCTTTCATGTTATTTGTCTTAAGTAAGTACTATGGTGTCCTAAGTACCTCTGTATGAGGAAAGGAGTAAATCTGTTTTTATTTTCCCTTATACTCAGAACTCTTGTTTTGCATTGAACCTTTCTGTTATGAAATACCTGGCTTCACTACCTAAAAAATTAACCAGCAGTGGATAACAGAGTAGCTTTGCTGGCAGCATACTAGTCTATAGCACAGTGAACCCAATGGAGTGATCTGTCTTATTACTGAACATTATACAGACTCTTCCCTAAGCTAAGGATATTTTTAATGCAAAGTTTTGATGCCATGTAAAATTTCCTCATGCAACACAAATGATGTGCTTATTCTGATTACAGCTTTATTTCCTGGGTTCCTGTCAATTTTTATAATGATAATGTCACAGTAATAACATGGTTAATGACAAATGAGAATTAAGGCATGTAGCATTTCCTATTCCTCACATTATAATATTCACATTTCTGTAGTTTTTTTCAGTCCAGTGGTGGAGAAGGTGGGGGATATACAGGAAGCCGTAACTCTTATGAAATCTTTGACCAGTTTTTCATTCTGTTTCTCACAGACAATTGTAGGGTATAGGACCTGTATCCATTGTACCTGGTACAACAGATACATGTAAAGCAGATAGGGAGGAAACAATATAATTTCTATCAGTACTGACTCTAGAATTTTTCCGTAGGAAGAATTTATGAAGAGTAATTTGATTGAGGTGGAGGTTCTTGTTGATACCCAAGGTACTACCATGATTTTACATATAAAATAGAACTTCTTCCCAGGTTACCAAATTCAGTAAATAACATCTCTAGACCTGGTGTGGTGGCTCGTGTCTGTAATCCCAACACTTTGGGAGGCCGAGTCGGGCAGATCACCTAAGGTCAGGAGTTCAAGACCAGCCTGGCCAACATGGCAAAACCCTGTCTCTACTAAAATACAAAAATTAGCCAGCCTGTAACCCCAGCTACTCATGAGGCTGAGGTAGAAGAATCAGTTCAACCTGGGAAGTGAAGGTTGCAGTGAGCTGAGATCGTGCCATTGTACTATAGCCTGGACAACAGAGCGAGACTCCATCAAAATAAAATAAAATAGTAAAGTAAATAAAATAAAATCTCTCTCCAGGATAGACACAGTATTGATTGGCTAGTTTTCTTTACCCAGTTTAATCATATAGGTATACTATTAAGAAAAATATGTAAAATAGACTTAAAGATATAGAAAGCATTCCTTAAATTATTGGAAGTCATATTTTAGAAAATGAAATGTGTATAATGGATTTAATTGTAATGTCTATATGTCTGTTTTTAAAAATATTTTTTCCTGTTTTTAATTAACATCATAATTTGACAACTCTTCATTTCTCAATTATTGATTTTGGTTTTCTTCTAGGGGCCACCTTATCTTAGTTCCAGAATTTAGTCTTCCCTTGGAATACTACCTAATTCCCTTCCTTATCATAGTGGGCATCTGTCTCATCTTGATAGTCATTTTCATGGTAAGTACATTAACTTTTAATAATTAAAAAAAAAAATCGTATGGATGAATCTAAAAACATTGTATTGAGTGAGAATGTATACAGTATATACAGAAAAGAGTACATATTGTATAAATTCATTTACATGAAGTTCTAGAAAAGACAAAGATAGTGTGAGTAAGAAAAAATCAGAATGGCGATTTCCTCCAGGGTGTTAGAGAGAGGTGAGCGATTTTCTGAAAAGGGTATAAGGAACTTTTGGGGGGTGACAGTCTGTATCTTGATAGAGATGTGGGTTGCACAAATACATGGCATTTGTCTGGATTCATGAAATTACATAATTGTGTTGTACATTTCATTATACATAAATTTTACCTCAAAAGAAAACAAACCTGTAAAAAAAAAAATTTACTAAACTGAGTAATGATATGCATGCCAAAGTATTTTGGGGAAAATACACTGATATTTGCAACTTACTTTAAAATACATTGTAAAAAAAAAATAAGAGGAAAAAGATGTATTGGTGGGTAAATAGAGATATGACAAAAAGCATAGTAAAATGTTAATTATAGAATCCAGGTGGATATATGAGTATTTATTATAAGATTCAAGTCTTCTGTATGTTTGAACATTTTTATATTAAAGTGTGAAAAAAATAATGTGAGAGCTTAAAGTTAATAGGGAATGACATATTATTTATCCATCACAGTGATTATCAAAGTATGGTCACAGGACTATTAGTGGGTCTGCATGGTCAAAATTATTTATGTAATAATACTAGGGTAGTATTTGCTTTTATCACTCTCATTCTCTTAGCAGTGTATAGAAGTTTCTAGAGACTACATTGTGTGCAATATCAAAATATTTGAAGACAGAAGCAGTTTGAAAATCCCTCTGTATCCTATTTGAACAGATATAGGAAACAGTCCCACTATTCTTGCCAACATTTTTGTCATAAAGAATATTTATTGTAATATTCAATACATTTATTATTATATTAGATTCATAGATTAAAGATTAAATGTTATCTTTAAAATGTTCAGTCTTGGGCCGGCTTTAGCTCAGTGGTTACTTCGATCAATGCTTACCAACCACTCTGCGTGGTTCGAGACCCGCGGGCGCTTTCCGGCCCTTTATAAAAAAAAAAAAAAAAAAATGTTCAGTCTTCCTATTATGCTACGGTATTTTAAAATTTACTTTTTTAGGTCTTTCATATCCATCAGTTGAATAAATTTTTTCCTAGAAGTGTTTTGCATGTCTTGTTGTAGACTTATTACACATATAGTAAGTTTTTCTTGCTACCAAAAAAAGGGATTTTTGAAATTATATTTTATAATTGGTAATTCTTATAATTGAGTATTAGAGCATTGCTTTTTAATAAACATTTAATTTTGGAATAATGTTAAGATTTACGGTAAGTTTGCAAAGAAGAGAATTCCTTTTCATCCCTCATCTACTTTCCCACATTGTTAACATTTTACGTCAAAACTAAGAAACTGACATTGGTACATTACTATTAACTGAACTCCACACTTTGGATTTCACCAGGCTTTTCATTAATGTACTCTTTCTGTTCCAGGATTAAATCCAGGATACCACATTGTATTTAATTATCCTGTCTTCCCTCTAGTCTATAACAATTTTGCTGTTCTTGTTTTTCACGACCTTGATAGTTTTGAGGAGTACTGGCCAGGTATCCTGTAGAGCGTTCTCAACCTGATTTTTTTCTCATGATTAGGCTGGGCTTCAGGTTTTTCAATAGAATATCATGGAGATGAAGTGCCCTTCTCATCACATCATATTTGGGGATACATAGTATCTGTAGAACATCACCAGTGATGCTAACCTTCATCTCTTGGTTACAGTAGTGTTTGCTAAATTTCTCTATAAAGTTAATATTTTTTTCTTTTTCTACTCTATTTTTTTCTTTAGAAGTGAGGCACTAAGTATAGCCCACCCTTAAGGTGGGAAAGGGAAGGAATTGAACTTCACCTCCTGGAGGGGGTCATATCTACCTTATTTGAAATTCTTCTACAAGGAAGATTTTCCTCTTCTCCACATTTATTTATTTAGTCAACCATTTATATTAGTATGCACTCATGTATATTTATTTTACACTTAGGTTATAATCCAGTACTATTAATACATTATTTTTATTTTTCAGTTGTTTTTAAATTGTTTAACTTTGGCTCTTGTCAGGCTGGATCATGTGTTCCTTTGATTCAACCCTATCCTTTTTTTTTTTTATTAAGCACTTCTTTACTACTATCTTATACTATAAGATGCTTCAGATTCATCTTATATTTTTATTGTCCCAACCCTAGCATCAGACGTTTTTCCAAGGACCTCTGGTTTTTTTTAATTAGAGAGTTGTATTTAGAAAGCAAGATTTGGTTAGTGGGCATTACTGATTTTTATATATTAATTATATAATCATGTGATTAATAATCATGTAATGAATTCTATTACAGTAATTTGTTTGTTGATTCCCCTAGGGTTTCAGTGTAGAAGCAAGAAAGTAGAGAGAAAGTTAGAAAACCAAGCAGCAAACAAACAAAAATGCCCTTGGAAAACCAAGTAAATGTCCTTATACTGATAAAGAATGTAGATGAAAAACTTAAACATTGGAAGTCAAGAGCAGGAAATGGATGTCTGTTGTACCTCTTTTAACATTGTGCTATATTTTTCGGTAAAATAAGGGAGAAAAAGCAGTACAAGGCCTGGACATAAAGAAACTAGATTTTTATTTGCTTGACTTCTTTAAATGAATACTGGGTTATATGTCTCTTTTATCTGTTGTAATAATAACTGGTTTTTCTCTCATCACGTTTATGTTGAGTTACATTAATATGCTTTGTAAATTTTGAAATTCCTTATATTCTGGGTGTAAATCCTGTTTGATTATGATGTATACATTTTGTCTTTACATCTCTGGATTATTCAGATTTTTAATATAGATTAATTTTTTTATACTTGGACATAGATGTAAAAATACTAGAATATTAGCAATCTGAATATTCAAGTAAGAGAAAGCTTTGATTTAATGGGGCTAGAATAATCTTTGCCTCAAAACTAGACAGTCTTCTTGAGTATTGTGGGTAGGAAGGTAGACTGGAACAACCACTGTAGAAAACAGTATGACAGCTCTTCAAAAAGTAAAACATGGAATTGCCATATGATTTGGTAATTCCACTTCTGGGCATATACCAAAAAGAATTCAAAGCAAAGACTCGTTCAGATATTTGTGCACCATGTTCATAGCAGTATTAGTCACAATAGCCAACGATGAAAGCAACCCAAGTGAACATTGACGGATGAATGGATAAACCAGATGTGGAATATACATACAATGGAATATTATTCAGCATTATTAAGGAAGGAAATTCTGACACATGCTACAACATAGATGAAGCTTGAAGACTTTATGCTATATAAAATAAGCCAGTCACAAAAGGACAAATTCTGATTCTACTTATATGAGGTACCTAGAGTATTCAGATTCATAGAGACAGAAGGTAAAATGTTGTTTGCCAGGGACTGAGCGAAGGGAGAAAGGGGGAGTTGTTTAATGGGTACGGAGTTTCAGTTTAATAAGATGAATCTGTGAATGTATGGTAGTGATGGTAGCACAACGGCATAAATGTACTTAAGCCACAGAACTGTACACTTAAAAATGGTTGATATAGTAAGGTTTATGTTGTATTTTACTATAATTTAAAAAAACAAAAATAACTAGACAGTCAAAATTATAGCCTCATAAAACTAAAGCTTTCTCTTATTTTTTAAAATACTTTTTAAAAAAATAAAATTGGGGTTATCTATTACTTTTTTGTAGAGGATGCCTCTAAAATCATCTAGGTCTAGTGGCTTTTTCATAGTTATGTAGACATTCAGATGGTTTTCCAGTTCCTACTAAATTATATTTCTAAGAAATTTTCTGTTTTCAAGTATAGTGGAATAAAATGATTTATAATATTCATATACTCAAATAACAATTTAAAGAGAATTTCTACTATTTGTGGAATAAGTTCTCTTTATTCATATTCATCTGTGCCTTGCACAATGTTATCAGAAGTTATTGCCTTATTAGTTTTTCAGAGAAGTAGGCTTTCATTCAAGAAAAATACATTCTGCACCCATGATGAACTAGGCACTGTTCAAGGGTCTGCAGATTCATCAATAAACAAAATAGGTAAAAATCTCTGATGATAAGCAGCTTACATTTTAGTAGAACGTAATTCTAAGTTCTTTACTTTCTTTGTTTTTATCATGAATTTTTGTTCTTATCATTTTCTTTCTTCTTTCTTTCTTCTTCTTTCTTCTTCTTCTTAATTGTATTGCTTTTCTTTTTCTAGTTTATTGAACCAAATACTAATTTTTTTCTTTCTAGTATGTGCATTTAGGTATAATTTTTTCTGCAACAATAACTTTAGCTGAAACCCACAACTTTTCATAAGGAATATTTTTATTTTCATTTGACTTAAATTTAAAAGTTTTCATTCTAATATAGGATGTTTCTTTATCACTCTTAATATTTAACTCCATGTGAAGGGGGAACTCAATTACTATGACTATTAGCCCTTCTCTACCCATTTACTCTTAGAGGAGATAAAGTGTCTTACCTGTGTGGCATACTTAGGAAGAATAAATTGGGCACACTTGGCTCAGCTCCACCATCTTTGTTTTGTGATTAACCAGACTTTGGGACATAGATACTCATTCAGCTCCTCCAGGGCTGGTTCTGCAATTCTTCTTCAGGGTGAGGGGAAAGCCTACTTCATTCCAAAGTTGTCTTTGTCTGTGTCTGAGTGGCTAAGGCAACCTAATAATTCTATTGCTCAATAAAAAGTTCTGTTTCTTGCACAGGGATCATTCGAATCTTCTCTGTATCATTCCAGTTTTAGTATATGTGCTGCCGAAATGAGTACAAAAAGTTCTATTTCTTTCTCCAGTGAGTTAGTTGTTTCACCTTCCTCCTTCTTGCCAGTTCATGGCCTTATTTCTCAAGTTTAGAAACCAGGTGGCAAGACATGCTGATTAAAATGTCCCCTCAGAAACGTAGATATTCATTGTGATTTGTTCTGTGACTTATGAATTATTTCAGTACAGTTTTACATTTCCAAAATATGTATTTTTTCTATTGATTTCTAATTCAATTGTGTTGAGGTCAGAAAACATTGTATGTTATGGATTATTTGGTTATTTTTAAAAACCTCCTTTGTGGCATGGTTTTCTGATTAAATTTTGTAAATTCCCTGTGTGTGAAAAGATTTGTGGAGTGCAGCTGTATGTCCATTAGTTCAAACTTGTTAATTTGTTTTGTCTAGTCTTTTTTTTTTTAGTATTTTAACGGCTTTATTGAGATATAATTCATGTAACTTAAACTCATTTAAAATGCACAATTCAATAATTTTAAGTATATTTCCAGAATTATGCACCATCACCACAATTGTTTTTTTTTATTTTTATTTTATTTATTTATTTATTTTTATTTTTATTTTTTTTAAGAGAGAGAAAGAGAATAAAAGAGAAAAAAGAAAGAAAGAGAAAGAGGGAGAGAGAACGAAAATCTTGCTCTATTGCTCAGGATTTCATTTAAATCTGTAAAATGCTTATGCAATTACTAAAAAGTGATTTATTTCCTATTATGTGATCACTGTTAGAATAGGTTTAATATTGAAAAAATATATGTTTTATGGATATGGGGTGGTAGGTTCTGT
>CAUYQU010084811.1:0-47490 GCA_963574635.1 Cheracebus regulus | reverse complement strand
CGGGTGCTCAGGACTAGGGACACAGAGGGGGTCAGGTTCTCAGGACTAGGGACACAGAGGGGGTCGGGTGCTCAGGACTAGGGACACAGGGGGGGTCGGGTGCTCAGGACTAGGGACACAGAGGGGGTCGGGTGCTCAGGACTAGGGACACAGAGGGGGTCGGGTGCTCAGGACTAGGGACACAGGGGGTGTCGGGTGCTCAGGACTAGGGACACAGAGGAAGTCAAATGGTCAGGACTAGAGACACGCAGAGGTGGCGCAGAGGCTGGGAGCTGATGGTCCCTCAAGGGGAAGGAGGGTCGGAACCCTGGGTCCTGCAGCCTGCCCAGCGAGGGCTGGGGCCAGGCTTTTTGGGCCGCCCTGGCACTTGGAGATTGGGTGACCCAACCTCCTCCAGCCCCCTTTTCACAGATGAGGACACTGACCCCGAGGCAAAGGCTCGGAGGCGCTCAAGGTCATCTGCTGGCCGGCTGCATTCGAAACTTCCAGCCTAGCGCTCCGTCTCCGCCTCTTAAAATGTTCATTCGAACAAACCAGCCCTCCAGGACCCGGGGCACTGGGAGTTTACGCGCAGACGTCAAGCTGCGGCTCCAGGACGTGTTTTTCGCCGGGAGCGGGCTGGACCAGGCGACGGGGCCCAGCCCTGAGGCCCCGCTGGCCGCGGAGAGGCCGGGACCGCCCCGCCCCGCCCCGCCCCGCCCCGCGGGCCCTGCGCCCCACCCCCACGAGCGCGCCCCCGCGCCCGCGCGCGCCCCTTCTGCGCGCCCCCGCGGCCCCCGTGACGCGAGCGCGCAGAGACGCTCCCGCCAGGCTGTGGCCGAGAGCAGCCGGACCGGGGCTGGGGCCGCAGCGCCTGAGGGGCGAGAGCGCGCGGGGCGGGCCGGGGCGCGAGGGGCGCGGGGGCGCGCTGGGCCGCCGTGGCGGGGCCGCGCTGAAGAGGCGCTGAGGGGAGGGAGGTCCCTGCGCGCCCGCCGCCGGCCTCCCGCGCCCGCGCCGCCGCCTCCTCCTCGGTGCGGTTCCGCCGGGCGCGAGGAGCGGGCCGCCGAGACCTCCGCCTGCGAACAAAGAGGAGGCCGTGCGGGGCGCGGCGCCCGCGGAGCATGGCGGACCGCAGCCTGGAGGGCATGGCCCTGCCGCTGGAGGTGCGGGCGCGCCTGGCCGAGCTGGAGCTGGAGCTGTCGGAAGGTAACCGGGCCCCCGCCCCGGGCCGGGCCGCGCTGTCGCCGGGGAGGGCCGCGCGCGGCGGGCGGGGGACGCGGGGCCTGTGGCGGGCGGGGGCCGGGCTCAGAGGGTGAGGTGAGACCCCAGCCCGGAGCGTGCGCGCGCTCCGGCCCCCCAGACCCCGGGCCCTGGGGATGTGTGTGAGGCCGCGATTTCCCCGCCCTAGGGATGTGTGTGAGGCCGGGAGCTCCCTGCGCCCTGGGGGCGTCTGTGAGGCCGCGAACCCCCGCCCTGGGGTGTCTGTGGGGCCGCGAACCCCCCCCCTCAGCTCTGGGGGTGTCTGTGAGGCCGGGAACCCCTCGCCCTGGGGTGTCTGTGGGGCTTGGGCGCCGCGCTCTGGGGGTGTCTGTGGCGCCCGAATCCCCGCCCTGGGGGTGTCTGTGGGGCCGCGGACCCCCCGCCCTGGGGGTGTCTGTAGGGCCTGGGCGCCGCGGGGGGACGCAGGGTGCAGCGGCCGGGCCCGGCGGGGTCGGCCTTCCCGTGCGCTCTGCGCTGGAGCCGCCGCGTCCTTGGCGCAGCGGCGCGGTGCGCGCCACCTCTTCGCCTGCGGGGACTGCCTGGAACGCCCGGCCTGATTTCAATGCGAAACTTGTCGTTGGACGCGGGGTTCGAGCCCTGTCGGCTCAGGCTGTGCGGCGGTCCTGTAGCCGCCCCGGGGATCCCACCACCATTGTTCGCGTGTGTGGCACGGGAGGCCTGGGTGGAATCGCAGACCTCCCCCCGGGCCGGGCTTCGTAGGAGGGTTTGTGGCAGATCGGCCGCCGAGGTCTCACGGAGTGTTGTGTACGCCTCTTGTTTGCTCCTAATGGTGGAGATCATGTGCTCAACTGTCATAAGTTTCAGATCGGGTTTTGCCAGGTCTTTTCCCCAAAACCACTGAAGTTCCCAAATCTGAAATGTTGGAGGTCTGTTTAGCCGTCTCCGGGCGCAGCCTGGTCAGGCCACTCATGGAACATGGAGTGGGGTGGGCCGGCGCCTCTCGCATTTATATTTGGAGCGGTTTAGCATGGTGAACTTTTTTTGGGTAACGGTTTTGTGAGGGCCGGCAGCCAGAAACTAAATTCATTCGTGCCAATTTTCACCAGCAGGGAGGAGCTGGTGTTGACTTTGTTTTCCCTTTTAACACTTTCAGGGCCAAGAAGGGAGTGAGCAGGGGCAGTGGTGTGCAGACTTCCAGGGACAGGAAGTGTTCCTGTTTTTCAGTTTCAAATGTGGGATCCCTCGAGGTGTGTCAGTGTCCTGTAACATGACACAGGTCTGTGGGCTTGGCTGCCGCCCTCCTGAGGAGGCAAGGATGAGGAGGGCACGGCTAGGAGGCAGGAGAGTCGTGTGCAGGGTTCAGATGGTAAACTGGTAAATAGAGTGTGCAGCGTGGACAGCTCGTTTGGCAAGATAAGGAGAGTATCATTTGGAAAAGGCCCGCCCGGGTTATCTGATTGTGTCAGCCTGGGGTAGGTTTCCTGGCTTGCGTCATGGCCCAGGTGCACTCCTGCCTGCAGCACCCGCCTGGTGTGCTGTCTCAGGACGGGAACTTCTGCGCTGCCTGCATCACGCTGACGTGAGGTGTCAGTGCCTGTGCATGCCAGCAGAGCGTGGTGCCCCAAAGCTCAGCAGGGCAAGTCTGAGGGTCCCCCACCCATGAGGCCCGGCTCAGAAGTTGAACCCACATTTGTTCCGAGTCTGGGATGTCGCTGGGAACTGGTGTCCGGTGTGTTGGGCACTGTGGCCTTTTGAGGTGATAACACTTGCTTGTCAGTCGCTCTTGGAGGGTGATACCGTCTTGTGGCCCAGATGGTGGCATAGCCACTTTCAATGAAGGTGCTCTCGGCCGAATTCCCCATGAACAACTTGGATCTGTACAGGTTTCTTAATAAAAAGGCTTAATGAGTTTCTTATTGAGAGACCAGGCAGAGAAAGGGGTGTGTGTGTTTGCATGCAGGAAGCTTAATTATGGTTTTTCCTTCCATATGAATCTTGCTGAGACCTGAGCTACACATTTAAGAAGAAAGTGTGAGAGGGTTGTTTCATGGCTCCCTTCAGCATCCCTGCGCCCTCCAGCCTGTGCCGGCCTCACTGCCCCATTTGTTCGCTGGGTGGTCTTTGACTTCACTGTGAAGTGTGGGTTTGTCCAGGTTGAGTTTATGAGGGTAGTGCTGTAAGGTCATTTGGAATCCTGTGTCTTGTAACCACATAAAACAGTTTTATAGGCTTAAATTAGATGAATCAGCTTATTTTCCAGTGTTGCTTAATAGAAACCCATGAATTGAAGGATCAAAAATTTGTGTTTCTTTATGTTACTGGACTTCAAAAATTCCTCAACATATCTGCTTTCAGAGTGAAAGCTGAAAACAGCTGTTAATGCTGAATTATTTCTGTGGATTGCTTTCCCATCTTCAATCAAAATTCAAGTGGAGAGAATTCTTCAAGTTGGTTGTCATCATTTTATTAAAATATCAGAAAATATTATAGAAACATATGTGGAATTTCCAGTGCTCATTTCATACAGAGGAGGAGGGAAAAAATTTTCATTTTAAGCACATAATATAGATTGGGAGAAAGAGCAGAGCATTCCCCTGAGGTTCCTGCATGGGCCACCAACCTGAGCAGGTCATACATTGTCCAGTTTTCTAGACTCTGGTCCAATTCCGCTGTGCCGGGGGCACTGTTACATGCACTGCTGGTGTTCTGCTTTGTGGGCTTCGAAGGTCACTAACTGCTGCGGGGCTGAGGGCTTCATCCTTCTTCCACTGCTGGTCCCTGCCCTGTGTCACCTAGTGCCCCTTGCAGGGGAAAATGAGGCCGGCTCACACCACAGAGCACACGGCCAGCAAAACACAAGGGCTCTTTGGGGGGAGAAGTGTTGGGCAGCCCTCCCGTGGAAGCCTACGGCCTTGGATCTATGTGGGGGTGCATTTGGAGTGTGAGGCCAGGGGTGTTGTCTCCCTATACACTTGGGTCTGACTGTGAGACAGGGAGGAGGCCGCGCAGGTGAAGAGGCCACACAGGTTGGGAGACAGTGCAGGTAGGGAGGCTGTGCAGGTGGGGAGGCTGTGTGGGTGGAGAGGCTGTGTGGGTGGAGAGGCTGTGCGGGTGGGGAGGCTGTGCGGGTGGGGAGGCTGTGTGGGTGGAGAGGCTGTGTGGGTGGGGAGGCTGTGCAGGTGGGGAGGCTGTGCGGGTGGGGAGGCTGTGCGGGTGGGGAGGCTGTGCAGGTGGAGGAGAAGCCCTGTGGGTGAAGAGGCTGCGAGAGTGTGGAGGCCCCTTGGGTGAGGAGGTTTTGTAGGTGGGAAGGCCACATGGGGGGAAGGCTATGCTGGTGGAGAGGTCCCGTGGGTGGAGAGGCCCTGCAGGTGGAGAGGCTGTGAGGGTGCGGAGGCTCCTTGGGTGAGGAGGCCCTGTGGGCAAGGAGGCCCCGTGGGTGGGGAGGCCCTGAGGGTAAGGAGGCCTCCAGGTGATCTGGAGCTCTATTCTGGGAAGGATCAAGGAACAGGAGGGCTGCGGCAGCTGCTTTCTCATACTCCTTCCCCCAGAATATTTTTTTCTCCTTTCTCTTTCCCACAGTTTTGCTTTTTATAATTGGATATTCTTCTTTGTGGCTTTAAAGGGCCTAAAAGTAATTTAATTAATAACTGATACTTTAAATGGAATTGCCAAGCAAATTGGAAAGGAAACAGAAAACATCCCCATAGAGACAAACTCATGTCTTATTTATTTTTTATTTTTTGAGACAGGGTCTCATTCTGTCTCCCAGGCTGGAGTGCAGTGGTTTGAGCTTGACTCACTGCAACCTTAACCTCCCGGGTTCAAGTGATTCTCATGCCTCAGTCTCCTGAGTAGCTGGGATTACAGGCGCCTGCCACAATGCTTGGCTGGTTTTTGTACCTTTGTAGTGATGGGGTTTCACCATGTTGGCCAGGCTGGTCTCAAACTCTTCACCTCAGGTGATCTGCCTGCCACAACCTCCCAATGTGTTGGGATTACAGGTGTGAACCACTGCACCCGGCCTCATGTCTTATTTTATTTTATTTTTGAGACAGAGTCTTGCTTTGTCGCTCAGGCTGGTGTGCAGTGGTGCAGTCTCAGCTCACGGCATCCTCCACCTCCCAGGTTCAGGCGATTCTCCTGCCTCAGCCTCCTGAGTAGCTGGCAGTATAGGTGCCCACTACCACGCCTGGCTAATTTTTATATTTTTAGTAGAGACAGGATTTCACCATCTTGGCCAGGCTGGTTTCTAACTACTCACTTTGTGATCTACCCACCTCAGCTTCCCAAAGTGCTGGGATTATAGGTGTGAGTCACTGTGCTTGGCCTCATCTTATTATTACTGTTTTTTAAAAAGATTGCATTCATTTATTGATTCAAATTAGGAAGTAAGTTTCTCTGTTGACTGCTGATCTTTTTGGGCAGTGCATGCTTCAGAAGGAGCTCTTTCCCATTTGTTTGGGAGGTGCTGAATTATTTTGATAGAACTCATGATATAGCATGCAAAAATTCTTGGTTTTGGCAGAATTTTTAAAAAATAGGTGCCATGCTTTTGTACTCTGTGGCTTTGGTAATTGTCAGTGTGTTCCATGCCCACTGACTGTCCTCTATGCTCTGCCCTGCTAATTAATGTAGCTGATTCCTTCAGTGATCAGTTATGCCCCACAGTAGTGCAGCTTAACGTTTTCTCAGCAGGGGAGAACCTGCTCGCTGAGGGAGGTGAAGGCTGGCGAACCTGCCAAGTCTCCCTGTGTTGGTTGAGGGACCTGTGTGCATGTGTTGATATAATATATATGTATATATTTGAGACGGAGTTTTGCTCTTGTTGCCCAGGCTGGAGTGCAATTGTGTGGTCTGGGCTCACTGCAACCTCCGTCTCCCAGGTTCAAGCAATTCTCCTGCTTCAGCCTCCTGAGTAGTTGGGACTACAGGCATCTGATACCGTGCCTGGTTAATTTTTTTTTTTTTTAAAGATGAAGTCTTGCTCTGTTCCCCAGGCTGGAGTACAGTGGCATGATCTCAGCTCAGTGCAATCTCTGCCTCCCGGGTTCAAGTGATTCTTCTGCCTCAGCGTCCTGAGTAGCTAGGACTACAGGCATGTGCCACCACGCCCAGCTAAATTTTTTGTATTTTTAGTAGAGACAGAGTTTCACCATGTTGGCTAGGCTGGTCTGGAATGCCTGACCTCAGGTGATCCACCCGCTTTGGCCTCCCAAAGTGTTGGGATTACAGGCATGAGCCACTGCACCTGGCTGCGTGTGTTATTATTAGCACATATGAATGTGCAGAGGCCTGGTCCCCACACAGCCTACACGGGGAATCCTAAAGCAACGTCCCAGTGGGGAGTTTGTAGGTTTTAGGGGTGGCTTTTTCAGAGTACTTGACATAGATGTGTGTGGCTCTCGAATGGAGTTATACCCCTACACCCACATCCCTGTGCGTATCCTGGAGGTCTCACCTGTACAGAGAGGAAGACACACACCTGTGCAAGAGCTGACCCAAGGGCTGCCTTCCAGAGCCTAGGAGGAGGCCCTGAGGATGCTGTGCACATTATTTTTGTTGAAAAGAAATAGCTTACTCTGAAAAACAAATGTGTGAAAGCTGAGCCCCATTCAGCCTCATGGACAGTTTTTAGTAACTGGGAGGAGGGTGGGAGGGTCCGTGGGTTCAGGAAGGTGAGACCTGATGCTGCTGGAGCCGCCTGCCTGCTGGAGCCAGGCATCGCAGCCTGGTGGCGTTGTTACATCTATCTGAAAGTCATCACAGATAACCAAGTATCGTGAATGAGATGGCTATGTGCAGGATACACTGAAAACATTGTTACCTGCACAGTGGCAGCACTGATATGTGTGGGCTTCAGAGCGTGTAGACCGGAACGTTAAGAGTTACGACAGTAGTTTGTTTTGAGTGTTCTTTTCTTGGTGAATAAATTCTATATATCAAATTTAGCCAGGAAGCTAGGAAAGTAACCCAAATGGAGGGCACAGGCCCATAGGCTGCTCCATGCGCCATTAGCGTGCTGCGGGGCCCGAGCCACGCACTTCCCGCTCAGCCTCCTGAGAGCCGCGACAGCGTCTCTATTCTGCCTCATGCTGGACCCACTAGTTTCATATTCTTGTTATGATTCTGAGGCTACAAGCGGTTGGATGCTGTGAGTCACTCTCTGTCTTCCTCCTCCCAGCTGCTTTCAAATGGGTCGTCTCTTTTTTTAGAACTGATTTTTTTTTAAGCAGTGATTTATGGGGTGAGTTGTAGCGCTCTTCTGAACTGCAGAGGGAGCACGTTGAGGAACCTTGGTTTTGATGCTGTGCACATCGGCTGAGTCACCAGCCCTGGGCCCTGTCAGTCCCATTATTAAGATCATTTCTCGCTCTTCTCATCATTACTCAGACGCCTTAAAAAAGCAAACTCCTGCTTGCAGTCACTGGCTGAGTTCGGCAAATGGGTATTTACCCTGGAAATGGGGGCATTTTGTCCTCTGTAACGTAGAAGGAGCCCTTTGGTGACGTGATGGGTTTCTGACCACTCTGTCCTGTTGGCGTCCTTCCTGTTTCCACCATCGCTTTGCAAACGCCTCCGCCTTCAAGGCTTTAATCTTCCTTCTGTGTGTGTGCCATGCAGAGGTTACCTACTTTTGTGCCAGTACCCTGTTCTTCCTGCTGAGGGCCAAAAACTTGTTACGTCTCAAAAGAAGTAATTGCATCCATTTGTTTGTGATGATCATAAACAGTGCCCTTTCAGGGAGACTGATTGGTAAACCCAGCTGGTGTGGGTAGGAAGACAGCAGTTGCCTGCGGAACCAGGGGTGTCACCTCTTCGGAGCCTGCACAACCATCCTGCTTCTTTCTTCCATATGCAGTAGGGGTGTTAATTTTAATAAGCCCTTGAAACCAACAAAGTAGGAAAGTGCTAACATTTTGAGTTGTGAGACTTAAAATGATAACCAGCAGTCTCTTGTTTTTGCTTTGCTGGGAGTTACTGCTTTGTTTTTGGGCTGCAGGGTATGTTTGGTAGCAATGTCCGCCCTTTGTGCTGTGCGACTCATAAATTGAGATAGTTCTTTACTAAGTGCTTTGTGCAGGAGGTATGAAAAATAGGGGAAGAAAGAACACTGTCCAGGATAGAGAGGCATGGAGAGATGCTATGATAGATAGTGGATCCTTTTCTTCTGAGCTCCTGGTTTTAAGTCATTCTTTTTGCTAATAGCTTAGAAGATGGTTTTTGTGTCTTAATTAAAAGATTGAAGACTGTGGGCCAGACCCAAACTAATTTCATTGGCATGAGAGAGAGGAATACTTCACATATTTATCCATAGGCACAATTGATTTTTGTTGTTGTTGTTGAATTATCTGGTTAGTCAAATCATACATTTATTAGATAAACAATATTCCATTAAAATAAAAAAAACACATGTATCTGTAAACATATCCTCCTTCCATTCCAGTCTTTGTCTCTGTGCAATTTTAGAACCCTTGAGCCATGATGTACATAGAGTTTGTATTCTTTTAATATCTTGCTACTTTATAGTATTAATGTTTAATCTTTGGGTTGATGTACCACAGTTTACTTGACCATTTCTTACAGGTGTTTGACTTAGTTGTTTTTTTTTTCCTTCCCTTCAACTCTATTGTAAATTTGGGTGTTTGGCTGGTAATTTTAGCAGGATTTAAGACAGAGCCTCAGTTAAGGCCTTGTATTGAGATTTATGGTTCCCGATTTGAGGAAGGAGGTGGCACTGCCCTTCTTCTAAAATTGTTATATTAAATCACAATGGACATTTACTTGATTTTGAGCACTTGTGACTCCCCCGGGGTTAACTGGTGTTGCAAGGTCAGGGCTGGGACTCTTCTGCTGGAGATGCCCCCAGCATGTCCAGCACAGGGTCCTGAGCATGTTGCTGCAGGAGAGAAGCCCTGGCCTTTGTCCTCCAGCGGCTGTGGCTCTGGGAAGAACTGGCTGCTCCAGGAATGAGATCATCTGAAGCACTACGCTTTGAAGCCCACAGTCAGCAGACCAGCAAAGGTCAGCACAGACGACTTTATTATATTATTCATTCATTTAGCAAGCGTTCATGGAATACCTACTCCACGCAGTTGGAACTTCGAGTGGAAGGCCACCAGCTCACTGTTGTCTGAGCAGGGGCTTGGTCTCTGGGTCCCTGTTGTGGCCTCCGCTCCTAGGAGGTGCATGGAGAGTGTTGGAGGACCCTCCATACACACCGTTGCCGAATAAGGGCGTCAGGCCCTGGGCCCTGAGCTCTGAAGAGGAGGAAGGCGTTCCTGGGGCTGACTTCCCTTCTGGATACTGAGCTCTGCACAGAGAGAAACTCTTCCACAATTACTGCGGTGCAGTTCATAAAGCAAATAACACTTTAGAGACTGGGGTCTGTGTTCCTTGGAATTTCTGTGGCCACAGGCTGTGGTTGCATCATGTGACTGAGTCTGTGTTCCCCAGAATTTCTTTGGCTGTAGGTGGTGGCTGTGCCATGTGACTGAGGGTCTGTGTTCTCTGGAATTTCCATGGCCATCGGTGGTGGCTGTAGCATGTGACTAGCGTCTGCGTTCCCTGGATTTCCATGGCTGCAGGCTGTGGCTACACCATGCAACTGAGGTCTACTTTCCCTAGAATTTCCGTGGTCATAGGTGGTGGCTGTACCATGTGACTAAGGGTCTGTGGTTCCCTGGAATTTCCGTGGCCATAGGTGGTGGCTGCATCATGCGACTGAGGGTCTGTGTTCCCTGGAATTTCTGTGGCCATAGGTGGTAGCTGCACCATGTGACTGAGAGTCTGCGTTCCCTAGAATTTCCGTGGCCATAGATGGTAGCTGCACCATGTGACTGAGGGTCTGCGTTCCTTGGAATTTCCATGGCCGCAGGCAGTGGCTGTACCATGTGACTGAGGGTCTGTGTTCCCTGGAATTTCCATGCGCCATAGGTGGTGGCTGTACCATGTGACTGGGGTCTGTGTTCCCTGGAATTTCCGTGGCTGTGGACAGCAGCTGTACCGTGTGATTGAGGGTCTGTGTTCCCTGGAATTTCTGTGGCCATAGACTGTGGCTGTACCATGTGATTGAGAGTCTGCATTCCTGGAATTTCCGTGGCTGCAGGCAGTGGCTGTACCATGTGACTGAGGGTCTGTGTTCCCTGAAATTTCTGTGGCCACAAGCGGTGGCTGCACCATGCATCAGGTCCTCCGTCTCAGGAGTCGGTGGCTTTGTCTCTGTTGCTCCCTTGCCTGACACAGAGCCACAGTTCCTGGCTTTGTCACTCCCAGGAAACACACAGGCATGTTTTGAATCCTTGTTTTATTTCCCCATTCCCTTTCTCATCAAACTGAAATTCACATCCCTATAAAGATGAAAATGGTGTGGATCTCCCCTGATGGTCTTTCCAAGAAAGTATCAGCAAGTAAACTAGACCATGTGGGCCAGTTTACCTGAAATGAAAACGGAAAGGTAAGTTGTGTCACTAAGCCTTGCTGGGAGATTCAGGGTCTTTGTCTGTAACAGAATCATCCAAAGCAGGTTGTCTGTTACACTGCAGATCGACACAGTTAGCTGTGTTGGGATTAAACTCACCCAGTGCTGACAGAGTGTAGCTTAATCCTCATAGAATGGTGTCAAGTACATTGAAGAGCAGCCGCAGAGCCTGCTACTGTCAGGAGAGGGGCAGGTGTGTCTCTGGCTTGGCCGAATGCTGCAGGAGGCCAGGCTCACATCAGGCTGCATGTATGAGCGGATTGGATTTTTAGCACGCTGGGATGGTAAAGCACAAATATCTATTTTTAACTTGTGGGTGACCTTCTTCTGTGCTGCTTGAGTCTCTGTGGGCCTTTCTCTGTTTCCTTCCTAAGGAGTCTGTGCCAGGGTCCCAAGCATTTTCTGGGCTGCACCTCTGTGCCTGCCTGCTCAGGAGCCTCCTCCTGTGGTCGTGGGAATGGGGTTGGGCCTGTGCTCTCAGCATCGTCTGGGGCAAGCAAGTCTGTCCCTCCCCACTTCGGTGTCCCCAGCTGTCGAACGGGGCTAATACATCGACCGTCAGGATTAATGTGGATCAGATGTGCTCATCTCACAGTCCTCCTTGGTAAATAGCCTCTTCCACTTCCGTCCTCTAAGATGCTACTCTAGACATTTTCTTTACCTCCATTTATCCAGGTGATTCGAGGTGACGGTGACTATCAAGAGGCGTGTACAGAGGAAATTAGTGGGAGAGAGTTCGAGGAGCAGATGTGGGCACAGGGAGCACACTGTGGGGAGCACGGGTGTGGGGAGCATAGGTGTGGGGAACATGAGTGTGGGGAGCACAGGCACAGGGAGCATGGGTTCAGGGAGCACAGTATGGGAAGCAAGGGTGTGGGGAGCATGGGTTCAGGGAGCACAGTACAGGGAGCACGAGTATGGGGAGCATGGACGCAGGGAGCATGGGTTCAGGGAGCACGGGTGTGAGGAGCATAGGCGTGGGGGGCATGGGCACAGGGAACATGAGTGCAGGGAGCACAGGCGCAGGGAGCCTGGGTGCAGGGAGCACAGTGCAGGGAGCATGGGGGGTGGGGAGCATGGGTGCAGGGAACATGAGTGCAGGGAGCACAGTGCAGGGAACATGAGTGCAGGGAGCACAGTGCGGGGAGCCTGGGCACAGGGAGCACAGTGTGGGGAGCACAGGTGGGGGGAGCATGGATGCAGGGAGTATGGGCGCAGGGAGCACAGTGCAGAGAGCACGGGTGTGGGGAGCATGGGCGCAGGGAGCACAGTGCAGGGAACATGAGTGCAGGGAGCACAGTGCAGGGAGCATGGGCGCAGGGAGCACAGTGCAGGGAGCACAGTGCGGGGAGCATGGGCACAGGGAGCACAGTGCGGGGAGCACGGGTGTGGGGAGCATGGATGCAGGGAGCATGGGCGCAGGGAGCACAGTGCGGGGAGCATGAGTGCGGGGAGCACAGGCACCAGGAGACAGGCACCGGGAGCATGGGAACTGGGAGTACGGCTGTGGGGAGTATGCATGTCTGACAGATGCAGTGATGACAGATGCTGAGCCTGTACGCTGTGCTCAGATGGGTTCAGAGCCTCAGTGCCTCTTTTTTTTTTTTTAATCTTTCTCTTTTTAAAGATAAGACTTCTCCCTTCCTCGTGGCCCCTTTTAGTTGATATGCTTTTAAGCCTGCTATTCCAGAGGAAAGCTGGGAAGGACGGCCTATATAGGTTCCAGTCTGGGCATATCTAGAAGAGTGGCCTGTTTTAGATTCGAGCCTGGCATATCTGGGGACATCTTTGAGCCTCCACTAGAGTCCAGAGCCACCTGTAGGGGTTCCCCAAATGTCTGCTGGGCCTTTTGCCTCTGCTCGGGGATGATGAAGAGCAGAACCTCACTCTGCCATGACTTCTTGGGTCCTCCTTCTTGGAAGGCATGTGCTTGGCGGCCAGTGTGTGTGGGGAGGCTGGGCTGACACCTTCGGGGCATGCTCTGCACTGGGGGCTGGTGACACGGGGCATCCTTGTGTTCTGCAGCAGGACAGGTGACGTGGGTCATCCTTGTGCTCTGCACTGTGGATGGGTAACGTCGGGCAGCCTTGTGCTCTGCACTGGGACGGATGATGTGGGGCATTCTCATGCTCTGCACTGGGGACGGGTGACGTGGGGCATCCTTGTGCTCTGCACTGGGACAGGTGACACAGGGCAGCCTCATGCTCTGCCCTGGGATGGGTGACGTGGGGCATTCTTGTGCTCTGCACTGGGGACGGGTGACATGGGGCAGCCTTGTGCTCTGCACTGGCATGGGTGACATGGGGCATTCTCATGCTCTGCACTGGGACGGGTGACATGCGGCAGCCTCATGCTCAGCCCTGGGATGGGTGATGTGGGGCATTCTCGTACTCTGCACTGGGATGGGTGACGTGGGGCAGCCTCGTGCTCTGCCCTGGGACGGGTGACGTGGGGCATCCTCGTGCACATGAGCCGAACAGCTCCTAGAATTCGGAGCTTGACTCTGTCTCAGACCACCCACCTGTCTGTGGCACTTCTGGGGGATTGTGGGGACCGTATGAGTCTGTGTCCTCACCCTCACTGGCTGGATACCTGTGCAAGGCTGGGGCTTTAAGTTTCACCATCCCTGTTAAGAGTTGTGTGAATATTTATTTTCATTACCTGTTCTGATAAACTTTTTTTTTTTTTTTAAATAAAACATCAGAGACCGACTTTGAAATCCCCTGGGCCCACCCTTTGTGAAACTAATGGTATGGCAGAAATTGTGGCTTCAATTATGTATAACTGGGGCTACTTTAAAAATACCATAAAGGAACAAGGTGGAGTGGCCATTTCAAGCAGTACATCATGCTGGAGTCTTAAGAGAACATTATCAGGCTTCCAACACATTTTCTCTTTTTATTTACTTTGGAGAATATAGTGGATGCACTGAAGCTGCTGGGATTAGTGACAGGAAGTCATTCTTAAGGAGCTATTTAAGCAAGGGGGCAGTTGGAGTAAATGCAAGTTTTGAATACACACCTATTCCAAACTAGAGAAATGAAGGCATCAACTGTGCTGGGGTTGAAACGTGGTTGCTAGTGTGTCTTTCGTGCCCACAGTGACTGTGGCAGTGCTGTGGGCAGGAAATTCTGGAAACAAGACTTGGTGCCAGTGGTAGTTTTGTGGCAATTCATTTGCTTTTAGCTCAAGTGACTATAGTCTTATTTGCAAATGGCTAGGGCTCCACCAGTGGCCCACAACATTGACATAGGACAAATGAGAAATAGCACTTGGGTTTTTAACAATTATTGTTTTTAATGGACACATTATAGTACATATCTATGGGATACAGTGTTATATTTCAATACATGTTTATCATGTGCGATTAGCAAATCAGTGTAATTAGCATATCCCTCATCTCAAACATTTGTCATTTCTTAATGCTGGGAATATTCAAAATCCTCTCTTCTAGCTGCATGAAAATCTACACTAAACTGTAAACTATAGTCATTCTACAAGGCTATAGAACACTAAACCTTATTTCTCCTAACTAGATGTAATTTCATATGCATTAGCCAACCTCTCCCTTTCTCCCCTCCTGCCACCCTTCCCCGTCTCTAGAATCCACTTTTCTACCCTCAAGGGTAGAATATAATTTTCCTTGTAGAGATCTTTCACCCTCTTAGTTAGATTTCTTCCAGGGTATTTTTATTTTTATTTTATATTTTTGTAGCTAAATGGGATTGCTTTCTTGATTGCTTTTTCCATGGGTTCATTGTTGGTCTATACAAATGCTACTGATTTTGATATGTTGATTTTGTAGTCTGTCACTTTACTGAATTTATTAGTTTGAAGAGTTTTTTGGGGGCATCTTTTTTTTTTTTTAAATATATAAGAGCATATTGTCTGCAAACAGACAATTAGAGTTCCTCCTTTCCACTTTGAATGCCCTTGATTTCTTTCTCTTGCCTGATTGGTCCGACTAGGACTCTCAGTACTGTCTTGAACGGGAGTGGTGCAAGTGGCATCCTTGTCTTGTTATAGATCTCAGAGAAAAAGCTTTTAGCTGTTCCCATTCAGTATTACGTTAGCTGTGGGTTTGTCACATATGGCCTTATTGTGTTGAGGTATGTTTCCTCCAGTGCCTAATTTGTTGAGTTTTTATCATGAAGCGACACTGAATTTTATCAAATGCTTTTTCTGTATCTATTGAAATGATCCTATGGTTTCTGTCCGTAATTCTTTTGATGTGATGTAGCATGTTTATTGATGTGTTTTTGTTGAGCTATCCTTGTATCCTTGGATAAATCCCACTTGATCATGGTGTATAATCTTTTTGATTTGCTGTTGGGTTCAGTTTGCCAGTATTTTGTTGAGGATTTTTACATCTGTGTTCATCAGGATATTGACCTACAGTTTTATTGACTTCTTTTTATCGTGCTCTTGTCTTATTTTGGTATCAGGGTAATGCTGGCCTTGAAGAATGAACTTGGCAGAGTTCCTTTCTCTTCAATATTTTTGGAATAAGTTGAGAAGAATTGAAATAAAAGTTTGTAGAATTCAGCTGTGAAGCCATCTAGTCCTGGGGTTTTCTTTTTTGGGAGACTTTATTATTACTCAGGCACACATGTTACTCATTGTTGGTCTGTTTAGAATTTCTGTTTCTTCTTGGTTCCATCTTGGTAGGTCATACGTGTCCAGGAATTCATCCATTTCCTCTAGGTTTTCCAATCTGTTGACGTATAGTTGTTCATAATAGTCTCTATTGATCCCTTGTATTTCTGTGGTATCAGTTGTAATTCTCCTTTTTTGTTTCTAATTTTATTTATTTGGGATTTCTTTTTTCCTTAGTGTAGCTAATGGTTTGTCTATTTTATTTATCTTTTCAAAAAAACCAACCTTTTGTTTCCTTCATCATTTGTATTTTTTAGTTTCAATTTTATTTAGTTCCTCTTTGATCTTTATTATTTCTTTTCTTCTACTTTTGGATTTGATTTGTTCTTTTCTTGCACTTCTAGCTCATTGTAGTTTGTTGTTAGGTTGTTTATTTTAAATCTTTGTATTGTTTTAATGTAGGAGTTTATTGCTATAAATTTTCCTGTTAATACTGCTTTTGCTGTATACCATAGGTTTGGATATGTTGTGTTTGTTTTCATTTGTTTCTAGAAATTTTTAAATTTCCTTCTTAATTTCTTCATTGACCCATTGGCTATTCAAGGGCATGTTGTTTAATTTCTATGTATTTATAAAGTTTTGAAATTTCTCCTTGTTGTTGATTTACAGCTTTAATCTATTGTAGTCTGAGAATATCGTTGATATAATCTCAATTTTAAAAAATGTATTGAGACTTATTTTGTAGCCTAGCATGTGGTTGATCCTAGAGAATGTTCCATGTGCTGAGAAGAATGTGCATTTTGTATCTGTTGGATGAAGTGTTTTGTAAATGTGTGCTAGGTCCATTTGGTCTACAGTCTACTTTAAATTCAATGTTTTGTTGATATTTTCTGTTTAGATGATCTCCATTGCTGAGAGTGGGGTTTTGAAGCCCCTACTGTTGTTGTGTTGGAGTCTCTCTCACTTTATTTAAAGACGGAGTTTCGCTCTTGTTGCCCAGGCTGGAATGCAGTGGTGCAATCTCAGCTCTCTGCAACCTCTATCTCCTGAGTAGAAGTGATTCTCCTGCCTCAGCCTCCCAAGTAGCTGGAATTACAGGCATGTGCCACCATGCCCAGCTAATTTTTTGTATTTAGTAGAGACGGGGGTTTCACCATGTTGGTCAGGCTGGTCTTGAACTCCTGACCTCAGGTGATCTACCCTCTCTCCACCTCCCAAAGTGGTGGGATTGCTGGCATGAGACACCGTGCCTGTCCTCTCTATTTAGATCTAATAATACTTGCTTTATACATCTGGGTGCCTTGGTATTGGGTGCCCATATATTCGTAATTATTATATTCTCTTGCTGAGTTGACCACTTTATCATTATATAATTAACTTTTTTTCTCCTCTTTTTACAGTTTTTGACTTAAGTTGTGATTTATCTGAAATAAATGTAGCTACTCTTGCTCACTTTTGATTTCTGTTTATGTGGAACATGTTTTTCTATCCCTTCATGTTTAGTCCATGTGTCTCTTTACAGCTGAAGTGAGTTTTTTATAGGCAGCATATAGTTGGTTTTTCTTTCTTTAAAACCACTCAGTCTATGTCTTTTAATTGGGGTGCTTGGAGTTATTTTCTGTTGATATCACAGTTCAGACATTAAGATTTTCTCACTTAGTTACTTATACACAAATTAATATGAAAAGGAAGTAGAATTTTTCTTTTGTCCCTTTGTTGATAGTGATGGATTATTATTTTGATATCATACAAGTGAGGGACTCAATCATGCCTGTTGGTATTTTAGAACTTCTTTCCTGCTATTAGAAACAGCAGTGATCTGCGATGAGTTCCTGGAATCATCCAGAAATGGTTTGAATATCATAAAAGTTTCCTTTCATATCTCATTTTCTATTTCTCCCCTAGTAGCCGTGCACCTGGGGCAGGAGATGGCCTTGCATTTCCTTGGTTTCTTGATGATTTGTTAGGTTTAGTGTTCAACGCAATTAGGATTCTGGATACAATCAGCCCTTCTGGGAAGTGTATAACAAGGACTTTCTGGTGGTATTATATAGGTTTCCCATGCCCCATGAGTACAGGAATAGCTCCCCAGGGAAGCAGTATGGGCAGATGATGGCAGAGAGCCATTCTTGGATGGCACCATCGTTCTGCAGGAATTCTCATGCAGGGAGAAGAAGCACAGGGGCAACTGAGCTAGTAGGGATTCTGCTGACAGTTTTAATCGTTATGATTTGCTCCTGATAGGTGATGTGAGATGGAGAGCAGTATTTAGAATATTGAATATAGAATATTGAAACAAAGATATAGAAAAAGTCTTATAATTGCAGGGTGACTTGTAGTTTTCAGCTGCTCTCATTTGGATCCTTTTTTCCGTGCTTCTGAGATGCTTTCCCAGGAGACAGCATTGTCTTCTCTGTACAGATGAGGAGAGTAGGTTTCAAATAGGAATTCATCACAAGCTTTGGAATCCTTGGTTTCCTGGAACATTTCTATTCAAGTATAGACCACGTGGCCTCTAAAGGCTGGCTCACTCTTAACACCAAGATTGGAGATCCAGCCTCGCCTCTGTGGTGGGTGGCAGGAGCTCCACAGCCATCCTGGGTGCTCCGGGGTAGGGTGGATGAACTGCGGCAGCCCCTTCCAGCTGAGCAGCAAGGCCGGGAAAAGCTCATTCCATTCCCCTTGCTTCTAACCAGGTGGAGGCTTACGCTGCACATTTCCTTAAGCTGGTAACCTTTAGAACTTTACATTTAAAATCTAATCTGTGATCCAGGGGGTAGATACATGGGTATTTGCTGTACAATTATTACATTTTCTGTATATTTAAAACTTTTTTATGTATGTCATGGATGACAAAAGATATACAGCCCCTTTGAGTTCACTTTTCTGGATAGCATCTGCTAGAATCAGGGGGCTAAAGATGGTTTAGTTTCATCAGCTTTTCTGGAAAGCATCTTCTAGAATCCAGAGTCGGAGATGGTTTAGTTTTATCAGCTTTTCTGTAGAACATCTTTTAGAATCAGGAGGCTGGAGATGGTTTAGTTTCATCAGCTTTTCTGTAGAGCATCTTCTAGAATCTGGAGACTAGACATGATTTAGTTTCATCAGAAATCTTAATCTTTCTGGTCAAGAGACAGCACTACTAAATTCTTGGTTGTGTGGTTTCTGGGAAAGAAATACTCTGAATGAGTTCCAGGAATCACCTCTGTGGTGTTTCTACAGGAAAAGTGACCACTCTTGAAGCTTCTCTGTCACTAACAAGAATGATTGTGACAGTTTCTAAGCGGCCTCCAGTCCATCTTTAGTTCTTTAATGCAGAGTGCTTGTATTCCAAGTAAAGTGCTCTTCAGTTTAATGGTGACCTCTAGTGATTGCAGGGATTGGGGCCACATTTAATGGATGTGAACCTGCTCATCTAAGGCTCCCCAGGAACAGGAGTCTCTAGTGGGAGTGGACGGTGCCTGGCCGAGACTTTCATGTCTGATGTTCCACACCAGTGTGCGTGTGGCTGTGGTCTGTTTTCTCGGTCTGATGTTCCACACTGGCATGCGTGCGTCTTTGGCCTGTTTTCTCCATCCAGTGTTCCATGCCGGCGTGCGTGCGTCTGTGGCCTGTTTTCCCCTGTCCGTTGTTCTACACCGGCACGTGTGCACCTGTGGCCTGTTTTCCCCATCTGATGTTCCACACTGGCGTGCGTGTGTCTGTGGCCTGTTTTCCCCCATCTGACGTTCCACACTGGTGTGCGTGTGTCTGTGGCCTGTTTTCTTGGTCCGATGTTCCACGCTGGCATGTGTGTGTCTGTGGCGTTTTCCCCCATCTGATGTTCCACCCCGGCTTGTGTGCGTCTGTGGCCTGTTTTCCCCATCCGATGTTCCACACCGGCATGTGTGCGTCTGTGGCCTGTTTTCCCCATCTGATGTTCCACACCAGCATGTGTGTGTCTGTGGTCTGTTTTCCCATCTGATATTCCACACCAGCGTGTGTGTGTGTCTGTGGCCTGGTTTCTTGGTCTGATGTTCCACACTGGCGTGTGTGCCTCTGTGGCCTGTTTTCCCCCATCTGATGTTCCACACCAGCATGTATGCGTCTGTGGCCTGTTTCCCCCCATCTGATGTTCCACACCAGCATGTGTGCATCTGTGGCCTGTTTTCCTCATCCGATGTTCCACACTGGCATGTGTGCGTCTGTGGCCTGTTTTCCCCCATCTGATGTTCCACGCCGGCATGTGTGTGTCTGCGGCCTGTTTTCTTGGTCTGATGTTCCATGCTGGCATGTGTGCATCTGTGGCCTGTTTTCCCCCATCCGATATTCCACACTGGCATGTATGTGTCTGTAGCCTGTTTTCTTGGTCCGATGTTCCACACTGGTGTGCATGTGTTTGTGGCCTGTTTCCCCTGTCTAAAGTTCCACACCGGCGTGTGTGCGTCTGTGGCCTGTTTTACCTGTCCGATGTTCCACACTGGCGTGTGTGCGTCTGTGGCCTGTTTGACCCGTCCGATGTTCCACACTGGCGTGCATGCGTCTGTGGCCTGTTTTCCCCGTCTGATGTTCCACAGTGGCGTTTGTGCATCTGTGGCCTGTTTCCCCTGTCTAAAGTTCCACGCTGGCGTGTGTGCATCTGTGGCCTGTTTTACCCATCCAATGTTCCACACTGGCGTGTGTGCCTCTGTGGCCTGTTTTACCCGTCTGATGTTCCACACTGGAGTGTGTGTGTCTGTGGCCTGTTTTACCCGTCTGATGTTCCACACCGGTGTGTGTGCGTCTGTGGCCTGTTTTCCCCGTCTGATGTTCCACAGTGGTGTGTGTGTGTCTGTGGCCTGTTTCACCCGTCTGATGTTTCACACCGGCGTGCGTGCATCTGTGGCCTGTTTCCCCTGTCTAAAGTTCCATGCCGGCGTGTGTGCGTCTGTGGCCTGTTTTACCCGTCTGATGTTCCACACCGGCATGCGTGTGTCTGTGGCCTGTTTTCCCCGTCTGATGTTCCATGGCGGCATGCGTGCGCCTGTGGCCTGTTTCCCCGTCTAAAGTTCCACGCTGGCCTGTGTGCGTCTGTGGCCTGTTTTCTTGGTCTGATGTTTCACACTGGCGTGCGTGTGTCTGTGGCCTATTTTCCCCATCCGATGTTCCACACTGGCGTGCGTGCGTCTGTGGCCTGTTTTTCCTGTTCGATGTTCGTCTGTGGCCTGTTTTCTTGGTCTGATGTTCCACACTGGCATGCATGCATCTGTGGCCTGTTTTCCCCGTCCGATGTTCCACACAGGCGTGTGTGTGTCTGTGGCCTGTTTTCCCCATCCATGATGGAGGGCTGTCGTGTCTTTCTAGTTAGCACTTACTGATTGCTCTGCGTGTGCTTAGCCTATCAGGTGTGTTGCATGTGTCACCTGCGTGGCAGGGTTTTGCATGACACACAGGGACACATGCTCAGGGAGCTGCGGTGATGGGGTCACAGTGCTGTGGCTGAGCCCTCGGTCTGAGGGGCTTGGTGCCCACCCAGCTCTTCCTGAAGTGGCCTCGGGGGAGATCCCAGCTCTGCTTTGTCCCAGTGAGGCCCACCTCGTGAAGTCAATTAAGCAAATTCAAGGTAGGAAACAGTTTTGAAATGAGACCTGGTTTCAGTATGTGTTCATTTCTCTTTACATGATTACTTCATATATCCTAAATGATATACTTTTCCACCTGGTATGACAATTAACTAAACTACCAGCCATTGCTGGTACAAAATTCCATGAAGGATATTTGAGGAGGGCATAGTCTCAAAAACATGCTTTATATTCACAGCTGTGATTTGCATGATACAGCTGTCAGGACTGTGACTTTCTTTTGTTATCTTATTTTTAGTTTTAGACCCTTGAAAGGAAGTTATTTAGTGATTACTTATAACTGTGAAAATAATCTAATGATTAGAGAATCTCATTAGAACAAGTATTATGTCTTCTGTTCCTTATGTAAATGAAATCATCTTAATCCATGCCAGTGTTAGCAGGAATGGTCCCGTTTAAAATGGATAAGATTTTTATGTGATGTGCAGCCCTCCTCTGATACTGTCTTTGGAACATTCCAGAACATTCATCTTCTCACTTGTTGACACCCTACCCTGTTTTGTGATTATTCTGGTTTGCATCAGAATTTTGAATCCACATACCTGAGATGATACACATGTGTATGCGTGTGCATACATGCGTGTGCACGTGTGTATGTGTGTACATGTGCACGGGTGTATGCGCATGTGTACATGTGTGTATGTATGTGTGCATGTGTGCACAGATATACTGTTTTCCTTTTATACAGGCTGTTTTGAGTATTGCTGTTAGGCAGTGACAACTTTCCTTTCCTTAGTCAGAAAAAATCATTAATAAAGATGAGACTTCAATATCAGGAATCTGTAAAGACAATTAGAATTGTCATATTAAATGAATAAATTCCAAAACAAAGATCGTGTTCTGTACTATGTGTTTACATTGAATTTTCTTGTAAAAATTGGTGTGAATGGTTCCCACTTATTGGAAATCACATGACTAGTTTAAGCTGAAACATGGAATATTAATTCTGTCTTCAGATCACTTTTGCATGTTTATGATTGATTTGTTCTGCTGTTCTGGAAGCCATGAAAACAACTTGGTATTACCCTAGCTGGTGCCATGGTTGTCAGAATTTAGGGAAACAAGGTGTTTGCCAGTTTAAGTATTTTAGATCTCAAGCTGCTTCTTATGTGCATCATAACCCAATCTTAAAGAAAGATGCAGTGTGACTTGTAGTGGATTATATCAATTTTATTTTCTGTGGCTGAACTCAACATTGTGAATTAATGTTATTTTTCAGTTCATCTTCACAATACAGGGAGGTTCTCGAGTGTCAAGTACAGGTTCAGTGAAAGCACAAACGCTGTTACCAGAAACTCAGACAGATTTGGTTTCTGAGATGATAACCCTGGAGTCAGGTGTCCGTTTGCGCCCATCACTCAGTTCCCAGTTCTCAGCCCCTCTCACTCTCCTCCCACCACGCCCTTGCTTCTGTCTTGTCTTTTCGACTCCTAGGCCTTCGGTAGATGGTGTGTCGGGGGCGGGGTCCGCTGTGAATCTTCAGTAACTTGGGGAAAGAACTTTTTCTTTGGAGCAAGACCCCTCTCAATAAACTTTCAGTAGCCTGCGTATCATCCATTGTGTGAATTATTTGTGGAAAATGTTCAGCATTTTCCCTTGGATTTCGGCTGATCTTTCTCCGTCTGCCAATCACTCTTCAGTACCCTCACCAACCCCTTTTTAGCCCTGGTTATGTACAAAGTAATTAAAGCAGAGCTCTGCAGATGAGAGAGTGCATGTTGCCCTGTGAGTTCCCTTTCTGGCCTCTGAGTGTGGGTTGTGTTTTGTTCTGAAGGATGACTCTAAGGCTTCTGGCCTCTGTTTGGGAGCACTCCACATCAAAGTAGGTGTAAAATGAAAAAGGGATTATATGCTGTATTATTATAATTCATGGAGCAAATGATAAAGATGCTTGAATCTGAACAGCAGCTGAAAATGAGGAAATGTTACCATTTTGGATGTTGGACGACCTTCTTGAAAAAAGCTTTCATCATACTTTAGAAACGTTTGCTGTTTTCTATTTTATACTTAGAATCTGTACAGTGTGTGTTGTATGAATGTGTTGTGAGTTGCATATGTTGTATGTCTGTTGTATGAGTGTGTTGTACATGCATGTTGTGTTGAGTTGCATGTATTGTGTGCATGTTTGAGTGTTGTATTATATGAATGTGTTCTATGTGTATTTGTGAATTGCATATGTTGTATGAGTGTTGTGTGTTGTAATAGTGCTTTGTACGTGTATTTGTGTTGTGAGTTGCATGTGTTGTGTGTATGTTGTATGTGTTGTGTGTGGTATAAATGTGTTATATGTGCATATTTTGTATGTGAGTTGAATGTGTTGTATGTTTGCTGTATGAGTTGTGTATGTTGTGTTGTGAGTTGCATGTATTGTGTGTATGTTGTATGAGTGTGTTGTACGTGCATGTTGTGTTATATGTGTGCTGCATGAGTATTGTGTATGTTGTTTGTGAGTTGCATGTATTGGGCATGTATTGTATGAGTTGCATGTCTCATGTATGTTGTATGTACATGTTGCATTGTATGTGAGCTGTGTGTATTGTATGTGTTATATGAGTGAGTGTTGTATGGAAGTTGCATGTGTTATATGTGTGTTGTATGACTTGTACGTGTATGTTGTGTTGTGTGTGAGTTGCATGTATTGGGTATGTATTGTATGAGTTGCATATCTTGTATGTATGTTGCATGAGTGTGTTGTACGTGCATGTTGCATTGCATGTGAGTTTCATGTATTATGTGTCTTGTATGAATGTTGTGTTGTATGAGTGTTATACATGTATGTTGTGTTGTGAGTTGCATGTATTGTATGTGTGTTGTATGAGTGTGTTGTACATGTGAGTTGTGTCATATGTGAGTTTATTGGGTATATGAGTGTTGTATGAATGTGTTGTATGAGTGTTATATGTGTATGTTGTATGTGAGTTGCATGTATTGCATGTGTGTTGTATGTGTGTGTGTTGTGTGTGAATTGTGTTGTATGTGTGTTGTATGAGTGTGTTGTATGTGTATGTTGTGTTGTGAGTTGCATGTGTTGTGTTATGAGTATTGTGTTATATGAGTGCTTTGTACATGCATGTTGTGTTGTACGTAAGTTGTGTCTGTTGTATTTGTGTTGTATGAGTGTGCTATATGCACGTGTGTTATGAGTTGTGTGTATTGCATATGTGTTGTATAGACTAATGTGTTGTGTGTGTGTTGCATGTTGTCAGTGTGTGCCATGTGGGAGGTGAGGCACCCACCTGACTGCTCCTCAGCGAGTCATACCTTGCAGCCCCTTCCGAGTGTGTGTCCTCCCTAGCTGCCTAGAAGCAGCAGCATATTTGCCTCTGCCCCTCCCCAGGAGGCCTCAGCCAGGTCCTGCACTCAGCGCCACCAGTGGGCATCTGCCTTTCTTGTCCTCCTGCGCCTCCTTCTCGGGACCTGCGTTCTTCCTCCATGCTACCTCACAAGCCACACCTGGGACACGGGAGTTCAGGCTCTCCCTAAAGCCGTGTGCTCCTACCTGAAGAGCGTCCCCCTTGACTGGCTGTGAGCAGCTGGAGTGGATTGCCGGGAAGGGAGATGGGTGTTCCTGTGGAGATGCCGGGGTCTTACCTGGGGAGGAGCCCACACTGGGCAGGCTGCCCTCCTGACAGGGGGCCCACGTCCTGCCCTCCTTCCCTCTGTCCCAGCCTGTTGTGAGAGAGGGCAGGGCCCTAGGTGATTTCTGTTCAGAGCTTCAATTATCTAGACTGTGAAACAAATACTTCTGTTTTTAAGATCAGAGGAAATCTCCTTTTGTTTGCCTCTTATTTTATTAAAAAAAATTTTTTTTGAGATAGAGTCTCGGTCTGTCACCCAGGCTGGAGTGCAGTGGCATGATCTTGGCTCACTGCCACCTCCACCTCCCAGGTCAAGCAATTCTCCTGCCTTAGCCTCCTGAGTAGTTGGGACTACAGGCGCACACCGCCATGCAAGACTAATTTTTATATTTTTAGTAGAAGTGGGGTTTCACCATGTTGGCCAGGCTGGTCTTGAAATCCTGACCTTGAGTGATCCACCCACCTCGGCCTCCCAAAATGCTAGGATTACAGGTGTGAACCACCATGCCCGGTCCATCTGCCTTTTAGTTTGTACCTGTATGTTTCTTGTTTTAAATTTCACTTTTCCAGGTCAGGGCAGTTGTGTTTCTTTTTCTTGGTGTTGCTCTTAATGTACTTTAAGATTAGGAGACTGGGTTGGTGCCCTCTCCCTGGCACCCAGCTCTTTCAGATGAGGTGGGGGTCAGCTTGGCTGCTTCTGATTTTCAGGGACACGCTGCTTCTTGGGGCAGCTTGCTGGCTGGGGGCTGCCTTTGGTATTTCCTGGGGGGCTACCCCTGTCATTGCAGGCCTGGGGAGACAGGTGGGCCCTGACCACACACCTCAACACATGTCTTCCACTGGCTCCCAGGCCCACATCCAGACCCCAGCTGCATCCTGTGGTAGCCTGTTTAGCTGCTGCCATCACGGCTATTCATACCTGTGGGTAAACAGGCCACAGGCCGACCCGGCCATCTTTGTTTACCCCCAGTTCAGTGTTACGTGTGTGCAGAAATGGCTGCTTCCTGCAGTCCTGCAGGCAGGGTTTCCCTGGCCCCAACTCAGGCCGCAGGATCTCAGTCCTAAGCGATCCTGCTGCAGCGAGCCAGGCTCTGGGAGCCAGCGGCTTTCCCATGCGCGCTGTACTCACGTTTTCACATCAGTACAGGAGTGGCAAGGGAGGGAGGCGGGGACGCTCTGGATTATTCCCATTTGCTCCTTGTTAGTGCTGAATGTAGACCAGCATTCGCCTCGTTTGCTTTTCCAGGGATGCTGTGAGCCTTTCGGGGGTAGGGAGTGACACCCTTTGCTTTTGTCTCACTTTCCCAGTAGGTGCTGAAGGAATAATTAATAGTAATAATAAAGCCAGTTAGAAGAAAATGAAAACTCACAATTACCTATGTTACATGGACTTGTATTATTCCAAATAACCCTTTCCCATTAATTCACAGCTGCTCTTCCTTCCTCCACCGTAGGTAGCCATGTATCAAGGGAGAAGCCTGTGGGACCTCTGCTTTTTCAGGGTCCTGCTGGCCTGCACTGGTGACGGCGAGCGCTTAAAAGTTAGAGCACTCCATAAATGCCAAGGCAAAGACTTTGACGTCTGTTGGGGGAGAAAAAGCGCTTCTTTGAGTGGTTTCCACCTGATTATTTACCTTTTATTAGCAGATTGTGTTGAAGTGTGAATGAATTCAGTGTGAGCTTTATGGACTGTTCCTAGTGTGAGACCCTATAAGGCCCGGCTCCTGTTTTCCTTTCGATTGCATATACTTCATCAGGTTCATTTGATTGATGTGTTTTGTTTTGGGAAAGCTGCTGAAGAGGAGAGTAACGTGAGGTCTTTGCTCAGCGATTCCCCAGTGAGAATCTGGCGATGTGGTGTCGCATAGCATTTTGTTCTGGAGGATGGAAGACGGCATCCCAGTCTGCATGTGCCTCATCACGTGGCAGCGAAAACATGGATTCCACGTCTTTTGCTAGAGAATATCCAGGCACTCCCAGCCAACTCTGTGGGCTTTTTTTTTTTAGAAACGTGTCAAGTCATGTACTGGACTTAGAGTTTTATTTAGTGTTTCTTATGTGAAGTTTCCTGGAACTATTAAAAATATTTTCTGTGGTAGATGATAATGTTACCAGACTCATATAATTAAAACTTTTGCTTTAGATTACATAATTATTTATTACCTATCCCCCATTTTTTTAGTTAAAAAAGCACCACCTAGAACAATGTCCTAATGATGCCACCATGATTAGTATTAGAATTTAGCTATAGAATGTGGTTAATAGTGAATTAACAGTCACAGTATATAACAGTAAAGCACAGTTAAGGTGTCTGTGTACACTTTATGAACCATCCAAAGTAAAACATAAATTAGAGTCAAGAGAACTCACAGGTGCAGAAATGTCATTTTTATTTTCTGTTTTATTCAGGAACTCTAAATCTTTAAAGCTCTGTGTGTGTGTGTGTGTGTGTGTGTGTGTGTGTGTGTGTGTGTGTATGTGTTTTAAATTGCAAGGTCAACTCTGATAGAATTGATCTCTTCCTCTAATAGAATTGATCTGTTCCTCAGCAGATCCAGGATAGAGTACAGGTGCCGAACAGATTCGGGGATCTGCTAGTCACGATTTAGTAGATATTTTCTTGTTAGTTGATAAGTAAAACATGTTACAGTTATAAAGGTTTTAATATACTTTTTGAGCTTTATTACTATGTATTCCTTAAGGAATCTGTGAAAAACAAACTCTCTACTTTGTTTTTTCCCGTCTATTTTGTATTAAGAGTTTTAATTCCTTCTACGCTGCTATTTATTTTAAAATTCCTTATATATTTGTAGATGTTTATTGGGTACATTTAAAAATAGCAAAAATGTTTTAGAATATACATTTTTTAAAATGTAAAAAGTAACAATATAAAAAATTGAGGTATATAAATTTTAAAAAGTCATTCTTTCAACTCTTAGTACCAGTGATTTCTCTGTAGCATTTTAAAGTTGATTAACCCGGACATATACCAATGATCAATAGTGTTAATGTGTCAAGTTTATAACTAAGCTTACGCATGTCATTTTATTGGATGATTTATTACATATGAAATAGCCAGTGTTATGAAAAGGGACGTCTGAAGTTTAAAGCCTTGCCTGGGTCCTGCTGCGGGTGAGATGGGTCTGGGCCTTCCCAGGACTGTTGATGCTGGAACACAGTGGACTTGGTGATTTTTAGTCAAGAACTCACAGAATTTCAGTGCATCTCCCCAAACCATTCCTTCTTTTCTGTCTCCTGGAGCAAAATAGAATTGTTAGGTCCATGTGTTGTGTCTTGTGAAGGTTTATCTGTTGCAAGCACCCACACTTTGTACATAAAGGCAGATGGGAATCTCTGTGTGGAGACTCCCTGAGCTATGTTGAAAACACAAATACTTGATCCTTTGTGTCAGGGCTTTTCCCCTCTATGACGGATGCTTTGGTCCCAAAGAGCCCTCATGGAGAGGAGGCCGTTGTCAGCACCTGCAATGCTGAGTGTCACCCCTGCCTCACACCCTCTGGTGTGGCCCTGGGAACTGTTGTGGGAAGGCCATCCTAGGTGCCTGCAATGCTGAGCCTCACCCCTGCCTCCCACCCTCCTGTGTGGCCCCAAAGAGCCCTGTGGGGAAGCCGTCCTCGGCGCCTGCGATGCTGAGCCTCACCCCTGCTTTCCACCCTCTGGTGTGGCCCCGAGGAGCCTTTGTGGGGAGGCTGTCCTCCACGCCTGCGATGCTGTCACCCCTGTCTCCTACCCTCTGGTGCCATCAGCATCCCTCCTCTCAGAGGAATCGCCCCTGTTTGAGAACTGCTACTTTAGGTGGTAGTGTGAGACATGCAGTTTTGCATTTCTTCATTAAGAGTTTTAAATTTCTGAAAATTTAGTTCTGATGCCTATGAAACATACCTGAATGTGGACCTTCCAGCAGACAAGCTTCCAGAACTGTGTGTTGGCATATGCATTTAAGCCTGCCCATGCGTAAATCTGCATACAACTTTATTTCTCAGAGATCTCGGCCTTTGCGAGGCACAGATTCTGCCATCTCTGTGTAGCTGCTTATTCCTTTAAATGGTTCTATGTGCTGGAGGGTGCCGTCCCATCCCCGTTTCCTGGGATGCAGGATTATGGAATTTCTGCTGTGTTCCGTGAAGGGTTAAAGCATTCCAGGGAGGGAAACTCTGAGATCTCCCTTTCAAAAGACACGTTAGTCAGGGAAGTGCTTTCCAGCTGAGTCCATCTGTTCTCTCCCGGCATGGATAGGGCAGCTGCTGTCCTTGCTCCTAGCCTCGAAAGCCATTGTTAAGTTCCAACCTGGCCTTTCCTTTCCCAGGCCTATTTCAGCCTATTACAGCCTTTCCTGTAGGCCTTTCTGTTCATTAGTTAGCGTCCTTGCTTTCTTGTACCATCTCCCAGTTTTCCAGTTTATTTACGCTGGACATAGAGTTACAACGGAAACTCACCAGTACTGGGTTAGGGCTGCCCCAGAGGTCTCCCGCCGCAGACCACGCTGCCTTTTGGAGAGTGGTGTCACTGGGTCACAGTCACCATCTGCCCCAGCAGGGTCCAGAGTGTTTAGAATGTTTCCTGGACAGTAGAAACCATTTTATCTGATACTCTGTTAATCAAAGAGGTTGGAGCTGGGAAGCATAAGCGTGCATCCACCTCTCCCGAGAGTGTTCATGCCGCTTCCATGCAGGCTGCTAAGCATGTTCTGCTGGCTGTGGTGTGGCCTCTTTCCTCTGACCACAGCCATTGCAGGCCTGCCACAGCTTTGATCCTTCTAGCTGAGAACAGGCGACATAAGAGAAACAAGATAAGTTAGATTTGAAACCTTTAAAAATTATTTCCTCAAGCACTTTATAATTTTTTTTGCCCATACCTAATTTGATGGCAATTTAAAAAAGATTAAAATGAAAAACAATTTCCCCCATATCATATCTTTAAAAAGCATCCAATGTAGTTTTCATACAATCAATTGCTCCATCTTTGGAGTCATATTTTATTGGTTTAAGTAATGTGTAACAAGCACACTGGCATAAACAGATTTAGGAACAAACACAACTGCTTCATGATTAGTGTTCAGCTCTCGAGGCCCAGCTGTGGGGGTGCAGCCTGCGCCTGCCTCTGCGCCGACACCTTGCACATCCTGGAGTAGCTGGGTGAGTGAGGTCTGGGCAAGGCAGCTTCCACACACCTGCATAGTTCTCACTTTGTCCACATTATCTGGCAGTGCTACAAAATTATCAAGTAAGTGTTATCAAAGAATGTATATTCACTTAGCATTTGGAAAGTGCATAGGTACCTCACACAACACCCTCAGGAGGAGCTAGGAGCCCAGGAATGAAAGCAGGCCTGATGCCTGTACTCTCTTTGCATAGATAAAATATGCACGTGCATATCTGAGGCTGAGGCCAGAAAGTTAGATTGGGGCCAGAATGTGGAAGTCCTTACCTGTTGGATACTAGGGAGCCACCGAGATGTTATGGAGAGAATCGTGCCTCTGACGTGTGGCATGCCATGGAGCCACGGGGGACGGGGCAGGCTCAGAGCAGCACACTCACCGTGGCGAGAGGAGGAGAGAAAGCAGCCAGTAAGCTGAGCGATTCAGTGCCCAGGTCAGGATCTGCACCGCGGAGTTGGAGTTGTGCTTTGCTGGAAATTGGGAGGAGAAGCAAGTGTGGAAGATGGCAAACCGCATTTCAGACCTGACTCAGAGTCACTCAGAGACATCACTGCAAGCTGCGAATTTGGAAATACGGAATGAGGCTTGGGGAAAATCTGGACCAGGGTGGATTTGGGAGCCTCCTATGTAGAAGTGTTGTGAGGCTTGCATGTTAGGAGGGAGGGAGGAAGCCAAAGAAAAGCCCACATTTGGAAATGTAGGAAGGGTCAGAAGACCCAGAAAAGGGCCTCCTTAGAGTCCAGAGAAGAGCTGGGCGGTGCAGTTCACTAAAGCCCAGAGCCAAGAGTTTCCAGAAAAAAGTCCCAAATATTGCTGAAAACCAGGAGGCAGGACTGCAAATGTTGCTGAAAACCAGGGGGCAGGACTCCAATTGGAGCCTGCGAGTAGAGCCTGGTCCCTGAGAGCAGCCAGAGCCAGGAGTCGAGTCCCATTGGAGCCTGGTGGGCCTGGTCCCTGAGGGCAGCCAAAGCCCGGGGGTCACATCTGATTGGAGCCTGTCGGGCCTGGTCTCTGAGGGCAGCCAGAGCCCAGGGGTCACGTCTGATTGGAGTCTGGTGGGTCTGGTCTTTGAGGACAGCCAGAGCCCGGGGATCATGGCCTAAGTGCAGGGAGTAAGTGGACATAGTCCTTCAAGGCCTGGCGCTTCATGCGGGCAGTTGGCCGGCTGTGGACCAGGACACAGCTGGGAAGGGGCCTGAACCTGGAGTGTCTCCAGGTGGGGGAGGGAGCCAGCAAGGGCGGAAGTACATGGACGAAAGTGGGGAAGGGTGGAGGTATGTGAAAGAAAGGGGGCAGGCAAGAACCAGGTCCCCAGGGAGGCTGCGGTCTTCCCTCTCTGTTCATGGACTGGTTGTTGGTTATTCTGAGTTCTCAAAGTCATCCACTTGGTGCAGTCCAGAGAAAGTTTCCAGGGGCTACAAGCCCAGAGCAGGCCTTGTGCTTTTCAGAACACTGTGCATGTTGATTCAGGGTTACTGTCGATGGCTAATTCTAGCGTATCCTTTGTTGAAGTTTGCAGAAGAGCCTCAGTCAGCACCAGCTTTTGAAGAACTTTGGGATAGAACTTGTGTTCTTCTGATTCTGGGATTTTTGCCTGAAATGCCTCGTATATTTTTGGCTAGGTGTTGTTAGCACTTGTGTTAGGGCATTTGGAGCTCTGTATTTTTGTGATGTGCTGGCTGTGAGGATGTTTAAAAGTAGATTCCTAGAAATCAGGTTATAGGAGCTCTCGGCCACGCTTCATGGGTTATGTTTTGACACCTCATAGTGGATCCCGTTGTGCTGGCTATTCTTAGTATTTGTAGAACACCTGACTTGTGATGCTAAGAGAATGTTATTTGTTTTCTTTGTAAGTCTAAAGTCTAATGACCTTGTAGAGTGTTTATATCCCTGTCTTATAAATCAGCTTTAGTGTACTTGAAAGTGTCCTCATTGTGCCCTTGAAAAGCAGGTACACATTTTAAAAGTCATCCTACTTTCCCTTTTCTACAGCCTGTGCCCTCTATTTCATTTTCCTTCACTGCCATGTCATGAAACAGGGACAAGGGCTATAGAATCTCTGTTTTATACACAGAGATGAACTGGGGTGAGCGACCGCTCTGCCAATGTCTGTTTCTGTCTTGAGAGGGAACCCAGGCCTCTTGACTTCTCCTTTTGTACATTTTCAAAAGGAATATTTTTTTCCTCTTTCTGGTCTGTTCCACTGTGGGATTCTCTCCTAAGGCTGTTTCTTTGCCTTCAATTTTGACAACTATGATTTAGTTTCCGAGATGATGAAAGGGTAATGAAAGGCCTTTCTCTGGGAAAGAGAAAGCAGGAAGGGAAGGAATTATCTGATGATTTTAGTCAGAAGGAAATCACTCAGACAGAAAAGCCATTACAAGTGGGTCAGATCCCAGGAAGTGGGATTGAATAAGTGGCACCATATCATACAACCCTGTTTTACATTCTTGCTGTTGCCAGGGGTAACAAAAAGAATGAGTATATTCAGTCTGAGGTCAAATATATATCTTTGCTGACTCTGACTGTAATTAGCAGAATTTGTTCAAGTTTGAGAATACCTTTACAGAAGAGGGTATTCATGCATGTGTGCATATTTCTGTTTGTATGTTCACATATGTTCAAGTATGAATGTGTATATGTGTGCTGTGTATGAGACCTCATTATGTGAAATCAAGAAATGTGCAGTAAAGTAGTGCTTATTAATTACAAGAAGGTACATTTAGGGGATAAACCACTTTATATAGAATTGAATAATGGGGTTTTTGAGTGGTGTATATATGTGTGTGTTTGCATTTATGTGTATGAATGTGTGTATTGCTTGTATATGTTTTTGCATGTATGTGTGCCTTTGTGTGTAATGTACACATGTATGCAAGCACGTGCACATATGTGTATGTGTGTTGCCGGTATGTTTGTGCATGCGTTACATGTTTAGGCATGACAGTGCATGTATGTATGAGCATGCATGGATGCTCATGTGTGTATAGTTATGAATGTATATTTGTGCACGTTATAATGTGTTTACATGTCAGATGCATATGCATGAACGTGTATGTATATGCATGTGTGTTTGAGTGTTGTGTGTTTGTGTGTGTATATGTTGGTATTATGCATGTGATTATGTGAATGTGTGTATTGCATGTATGTCTGCATGTATGCGTTTGTGATATGTATGTGTCTGTGCGTGCATGCGTGTGTGTGTGTGCACATTTGATTTGTGAGTCCTCTCCAGGAGGGGCATGTTCCCGGAGAGAGTGCATGGGATCCTCCACTGTCCTCTCAGGGAGAGAGAGGCACTGTAAAGGTTTGAGCTGTTAGGTAAACATGCGTAAAGTTCTGTAAAATATGTGTTCACATACACCATTGGGGTTAAATACATGTTAAGTGGGTGCAAAGCTGTTACAATGCATTAAAAGTCATGTTAATACTTTCTTGTTAAAAAGCCTTTGCGAATGATTTCCTGTACGTGTGATATAATACACCACACAGAATGACACCGGGTCAGTGGTGTTATTTGCCAGGAGATCTGGCTAATGATTGGTATTTCTAGTTGCAGTCATGCAGTTTGAGCTTTTCTGGACTTACGGGAAGGTTGCCGACTCTGCCCACTGAATGATGCGTGTCTCTGCTGCTTCCTAGGTCTGCCAGCTTCATCCAGAGCTGGGACAGCTGCTCTCAGATGCATTGTCTTTTTCTCTCCATAAAGATTTGCAGCATTTGTTAGTATCGTCAGGTCCAGAGTCAGGTCAGAGTCAGGTCCAGCGTCAGGTCCAGAGTCAGGTCCAGCGTCAGGTCCAGCGTCAGGTCCAGAGTCAGGTCCAGCGTCAGGTCCAGTGTCAGGTCCAGCGTCAGGTCCAGAGTCAGGTCCAGCGTCAGGTCCAGAGTCAGGTCCAGAGTCAGGTCCAGCGGCAGGTCCAGCGTCAGGTCCAGCGGCAGGTCCTGCGTCGGGTCCAGCGTCGGGTCCAGCGTCGGGTCCAGCGGCAGGTCCAGCGTCAGGTCCAGAGTCAGGTCCAGCGTCAGGTCCAGCGTCAGATCCAGCGTCAGGTCCAGAGTCAGGTCCAGAGTCAGGTCCAGCATCAGGTCCAGCGGCAGATCCAGCGGCAGGTCCAGCGGCAGGTCCAGCGGCAGGTCCAGCGTCAGGTCCAGCAGCAGGTCCAGCAGCAGGTCCAGCAGCAGGTCCAGCAGCAGGTCCAGCGTCAGGTCCAGCATCAGATTCAATGTTGGGTCCAGTGTCAGGTCCAGCGGCAGGTGCAACCAACTTTGCACATGGCCCATGTGAAAATCGACCCTCTCTCTTCCATTTTTTAGAGCAGCGCTTATTAGTGGAGCCTACTGCTATTTGGCCATGGCTTCCTCACAGTGGATTTTAAGCATTTGCTTTATTAAAGCAAAGTTCGATGCTCTTCGTGCTAAGTCACCTCTGCCTTTCTGTGAGCGGCTAGAATTGGGATTGACCTTCAGATGGGCCAGAGCCTTGGTACCTGCCTCAGTTCTGAAATCTACTTTGTCCTTATTGCCTGCCATCTACCGACAGCTGTCTGTCTTCGTGTCACTCCTTCCACGTGGAGTCCAGCAGTGTGCACAGTGGTGAGCCTGTGCTGATGCTGGTTTCATAGGATCTTACTGGGATCTGACTGTTCTTTTCACTAGGAAAAGAGACCCTGCAAAGGACTTACAGAAAAGCCCCAAGAAGCCATATTGATTAGTGACAGAATTCTATAACTGTAGGAAATGGCATTGATTATTGTGAAATGTGCACTTATGTGAGGCATAGTAAAACATCACATTTGAGTACTGCACTGGGTAAGAGCTTGGAAAGAGATTATGAAAGTATAACTGGCTCTACTCTTGTGTGGTAGATCATGGTAAAGCAATGCATGTATTGCGTAGAATGGAGCAAACAGGATAGAATTATACAGAGTAGTGCAGAATAGAACAAATAGTATAATGTTATATAGGGTAGCATAGAACAAACAGTATAGTATAGTATCCTCTAGAATAGAATAACAATATAACATTATATAGTATAGTATACAATAGAACAAATAGTTTTATATGGTTTAGAATAGAACAAGCTGGATAGTATTGTATAGTATACACTGAACTAGCAACATAGTATTACATAGCGTAGTATAGTCTAGATCAGAACACACAGCATAGTGTTAATATTACATAGTATAGTGTGGAATAGTAGAGTCACAGCACAGAACAGAGAGGATAGTATTTTGTAGCACTGATGCAGGATTTTTTGCTCCTTAGCTCAGATGGGTCCAGGTTCATGTCTCATGACCAGGAAGAAACAGGCACGTGAATATTGAAGAGTAGCACAGTAGAATTATTAAGTGAAAAGAAAAGCTCTCAGTGAAAAGAGGGGTCCTGAAAGCAGGTGGCCAGTTGCCCCTTCCCAGTTGACTACGAGGGCTTTTACATTGAAGCTGATGGGGCTGGTAAGGAGCGAATTTCTGGTGGCTCCACCCCATTCCCTCCCCCTCCCCCGCCCCCACCCTGTGCACATGTGGGCCCTTAGTCTGCCGAGGGCATTTTAGGCAAGGCCCCTGTGCAAGTTTCCTTATCTGCACAAAACATGGGTGGGAGGCTGTCTGAGACCCTTCCCTTACTGTCTGCCTAAGCAAGCTGGCTAACTCCTTTCAGTATAGAAGAAAAATAGTATAGAATAGAACAGATAGTAGAGTATTATAGAGTGTAGAATGAAACAGTATAATCTATCATATAGAGTGGAATAGTATGATATGGCATAGAACAAATAGTCTATTCTGTAGAGTAGCATAGAATGGAACCAACAGTGTCATACTCGTGTCTTATGGAAGGTAGCCTTGAAAAGCGCAGAACAGACACTGTCAGGCTTCATGGTAGAGAGTATAACCACCAGGGTAGCGTGCTTCAGTGCAGTGTCTCTGGCCCTTGATATTTCTTTGGTTCTATGACAATGAGGACAGGGAGATAAGAGAAAGGGAGGAGGTTGGCTTTCTTACTTTTAAGGTATTCATTACTTCTTGGGGATCATTTGGTGGTCCCACTCTGGTAGTAGTCTGTGTATTCTGTGTAGGATGAAGTGAGGTGTTTTATGTGCACAGTTGCTTCACGCCTTGAACATGGCAGAGCCTCAGTGGATCTTGGCTGTTAATACTGTGATGACTTCTCTACAGTGCCCTCCACACTATAAATACTACACATTACGGGAAGTCCAGGCCTTTTCATAAGCTGGGTTTCATTTTAACAAAATTGGAAAGCCCTGCGTATTTGGAATGCCCAGCTCATTCTGCACTTAAATGACTTCACCTGTCCAGCTGAGTACAGAAATGGGCTTCTAGCTTTTCTACCTTTTATGCCTTTTCTCCCATTTTTTCATCTGGCAGTCTCTTCCAAGAAACCTTGACTTTGTTGTCAGAAAAACACTGATTAGCATGAGATCAGATAGCAGCTGTGAAGAATGAAAGCGCCACTAGCAAATCTCCAGCAGCAGCCGATCAGGAGAGACCATCTCCCTGTGTGCTGCCAAGGTTTATGGAGTGGAATCCCCGGACACTACTGCCCTCACTGCCTGCGTATGCCTCTGCTGTGGGTTATTTCCTTATCGGACTTGGCTGGGGCCTCCTGAGGGGCAGAGTGAGGCATGGATGGGTTGGGACTGGGTAATTTGGGAAAGGTATGCATGGGGTTCCTGTTTGCAGTCCGAGTCCCTGTTGGAAGAGATGCTTTTAAGGGACCTGTTAATGCCGACATGATTAGCAAGGGTTGTCTCTTCTGAGCTATTTCTGACTTCATCCTTTCTCAAGTCTTTTATGAAGAGAACTTAGGTTTCTCAAGTTTTAAGAATTAACGTCAAAGAGCAATTTAGTGTTCTTTTTGAGTCACCAGCCTTGCTGTGGATGATTTGCTAGTCCTCGGTGGTGAGGGCCACCACACAATTGGTGGGCCCTCTGTTCCCCACCCTGGTGGAGACTTTCTCACCCAAAGAAATGTATTGTGTTAACCTGTCTCAATTAGGATATTTTAGTAGGAGACAGAGTTATGGCTTTTGTTTTAATTTGTAATGGGTGATAACTGTAGCAAGATCAAGATTGAGACTTGCATTGTAGCTCATGTAAAACATTGATTGTGAACACCCAAAATATGTTGCCAGCTCTGTTGTCACAGCTCCAAGGACTAGGCATGCATATGTTGTTTTTTGTTTTTGTCTCGCTGCGTCGCCCAGGCTACAGTACAGTGGTGTGATCTCGGCTCACTACAACCTCTGCCTCCAGGGTTCAAGCAATTCTCTTGCCTCAGCCTCTCAAATAGCTGGGATTACAGGTACATGCCACCGTGCTTGGCTAATTTTTGTATTTTTAGTAAAGAAGGGTTTTTGCCACGTTGGCCAGGCCGGTCTCGAACTCCTGACCTCGAGTGCTCTGCCCACTTCGGCCTCCCAAAGTGCTGGCATTACAGGCATGAGCCACCGCACCTGGCTGCCATGACCATTTTAAATGTGGAACTGAATATCAGACTTTTTTTTTTTTAGGGAACTGTAGACATCACCCCTCACACCTCTTTTCTGGGGCTGCTCTAGGCTGGCCGGGAGAGCTCCCAGGCTTGAGGCTGCATCTAAAGCATTGTTGAATAATGTGGAACTGTGACCCTTTGGTGTGTGATCGCTGTGAGGCAACTTGCAGGAAAAGATGCTGCTTTAGTTTTTGAATTTTGCTCATTTTGTTTACCAAGCTGGTTATGCTAAGATTTGGATATTGTTAGTAGGAACCAGTGTCAATTGCATACAGTTGACTCTTCTACGACACAGGCTTGAGCTTTGTGAGTCAACTTACATGTGGATTTTTTCAGCCAAACTCGGGAAAAACAAGGTATTCCTGCCATGTGAAACTTGTGTCTGGAGGGCTGACTCTCGTACACGCAGATTCAGCAGGTGCATCTATGGGGCCTGAATGTGCCTGGATTTGGTTTCCATGGGGTCCTGGAACCATCTCCCTGAGTACACCGCGGATGGCTGTTTTCAGTCATAGGTGATTTCTTTTGTGGTTCCCCATTGGTTTCTTCACACACCCTCCCTCTCATGCCACAGCTGCTGGTGATGATGACTGATGACCTGGCCACTGTATGCCAGGCTCCTCAGCTCCTTGGAGAGATTTCTGTGCTAAGGGCAGTATTTGGCAAAAGTCCAGATTTTAGGATACGGAAAATTTGGGGGATGTGAATTCACTCGAATAAATGTTCCAGGTTGACCTCAGAGCCTTGTGTTCTTGTTTTATAAAAGACACATCTTTTAGGGGAAATATTGTTTAAAAACATTTAATTGGAAACGTGCTGAAACAAAGTTAAGCTTTTTTTATGCATAATACCTTTCATGTGGATACTGATTTTCATAAATCTGTAACTGTTACTTGTACATTCTACAAACCCTTCTGCTATTTTCTACTTAACAACTTAACATACTTATTCATTCAGTCACTGGTTTGGTTGTTCCTCAGTTTGCTAGGGCCTCCCTGGGACCTGAACACAGTGCTGGGGATGTGAAAGTAGGTGGTTCCTGATGGAAACATGTCCTCGTAAGTCGACGTTGGTAGGGGAGGCTGACTGGTGACCGGAACCCACGCGATGGTGCCATCATTGGTGCGATGCAGGTGAGGACAGGGTCTGTAGATACGCGGGGGGGGGGGGGGGCGGTGGTCCCAGACCTGGGCAGGTGGAGGCGCTCTCTGAGGCCCCCAGTGGACATTGGCTGAGTGTGGAGGGGTGGCAGGGGCTAGGATGGAAGGAAGGGCTTCCACAGAAACCGGGATTGGGGCCTGAGCCCTGGTACTGGGAGAGATGCAGAGAGGGTAGCTACAAGCTCTGGAAGGGAAACAGCCAGAGCTATGCAGCCCAGCGTCCTGCGGGGACATACCCATGAGGCCCAGGAATCCCGGGGGGAGTTTTTGTTATGCCATGGGACTCTCACAAGTAGGGACCAAGGCAGAACGGAGGACATCTGGGTTCCGTGGTGGATCACCCAGGATTCCAGTTGTAAATTACGGAAAACAATTTGAACTATATTATGCAAGGAAGTGAGTGTATGGAGGGGGTCAGCCCAGAGCACTCTGGCCAGAAGCTGTCCAGGTTCTAAGGCGGGGAGGCTCCTCGCCGGCTCGTGCACTGTGGAATGGCTTCCACGCCTCTGGCCCTCGGCAGGGGGAAGGTCCTGCCTGGCAGCCCCTGCGACCTGAAGGGACCAACACCCCTCCTGGCTCCACATCCTGTTCTCAGGGACATGGCTATCATGGAGGGACCAGCTGCGGCGGGGGAAGAGCACCTGATAGAAGTGGCTGTGGACTCTCTTAGGAAGGATAACTGTAGGCAGAGGTGTTGTCAGCCTGTGCTCTTCTTGTGTTGGTCTGGTACATGCGGCTGCCGTGGGCTGGTGTGGTCCACAGCCCCGGTCTGGGGCATGCAGCTGCTGTGGGCTGGCGTGGTCCACAGCCCTGGTCTGGGGTATGCAGTGGCTGTGAGCTGGTGTGGTTCACAGCTCGGGGCACCATGGTCCCTGGCCTTGAAATTGCATCTGCTGCTGTGTTCCTGTGGGCCAACTGAATAGCCCTCCCTGCATGGGCTCCCCACTACCATCCACCCCCAGGACCTCCAGTGTTGACCCTGCTGGGGGCTCCTCTCTCCTGGGGGATCCTTGTCCCAACAAGAGGACTCTATGGGCTGTGGAGGTGTCGAGCTGTTTTCTCTCCTGGAACTGGGTTGCTGGCAGCTCCCAGATGCAGGAGGAAAGGCTCAAAAGTACCTTCCTAATAAGGAATTGTTGACGTGAACTTTGAACAGCAAACACTGCTTAAATTTGCTTTTCTGTTTTGATGTGTTAATGGTGTGCCACAAAGCTGTGACATACTGGGATGTGGGTGATGGGTGACCCCCTCGAGGGGGCTATGCCCTTGTTTGATAATAAGAAAGCATGCTGCTCTTAGTGCAAATAAAAACTTCAGTGGTTTTCTTCTAGAAAGACCCTGCCCTTTATGTAGGATAAATAGAGGATCATTTGGCAAGTGGTTTGGGATTTTGGGTTAAACTAAAAATAAATTAATTTCATTTTATAGCACTCTGAGCACATTTGAGTTAATTATTCATTGACAATTTGAATAGCACACACTGTATTCTGACTTCCGACTTCCCTCTAATGAATAGCATTTGCTGTAATGTGACAGAATCCTAAGTCTTAGAATTATTGGGTAATGTGAAAAAAGAAAAAGTTGGTTCTCTGTTGTTTTGCTTAAGGAAATTACATTATTTTGCAGTCACTTAATTTTCTCCTTTTCCAATAAGAAAAATTGCTTTCTTACTACCTGGAAATTAATGAAGGCAAAGAGAACACACCCTGAGGTGCATTAAGCCACCATCAAATGTGGACGTGGACTCAGTTTTCCTCTGTTCTCACCCACCTTGCCACCATGGCTCATTTCACATTCGCTTAGGAAAAGAAGAAACATTATTTTTAATAGGCATTAGGCAGTTGTTCTTAACCTAAGGAACAGGACATAATTCCAGTGATGGAAATTACCAACCGAGTGGGTCTATGTGAGGTTTGGAAGAAAAAAAAGGTTTTTAACTTTCCCCCTCTGTGTGTGGCCACCTCCCCCAGTTGAGAGTCACAGATTTAATTACTCTAATTTTGAGCTTAAAATAATTTGACAGCCTCACAAAAACTACTACAGTCCTATAAATTTTGCTTGTGTGTTTTGTTTTTCAGCTGCTTGGCTTAATATGGTAAATGAATGCATTATGAGTTGTTATTTTAGTAATTGCTATAAAAATTAATGCATGTTATAACCAAGTGTTATAAAGTTAATTTAACAGCATTAACAGCAAAGTAAAGCTAAAGCTGCATCTGTTTCTCTGTACTTGTGCTTAAAGATGGCTCTGTGAGGAAGTCCCTGTGACCCTGCAGGCCTGCGGGAGCAGGTGCTACCTGGCTGCTGTGGTTGCTGCCCGTCCCCTCTTGCTGCTAGGCAGCTTTGCAGTCTCCAGGCTATGGAGGAGTCAAGGCGGGTGGCCAGTAAGAGACATGGGGAGTTGGGTGGTGCCGGTGAGTGTAGGGTAGAAGGAGGTGTGGTGTGTGGGCGTGGAGAGCCTTGAGGGAGGCTGGACAGAGATTCCAGTACCTGCACACGGTGCGGGGAGCATGGGGCAGTGAGGAGCTCCTGGAAACAGCCCTTGGGGTTTTAATAGAGTGGCCTGTCTTCGGCTCTGTACCATATTCCTGCTGGGGCCGGGTGGAGGGTGGAGGTGTCAAGGGCTTGTTTCTCCAGGTGAGTGCCCGGCTGATGCAGCCAGTGTTTCCAGAGGCCCCTCACCTGAGAATGGGCCCTGGCTATTCTCAGAACAAGCAAATCTTAGTTAAACTTTACATGTCACCTTTCCAAAAGGTGTTTAAATCTGTGTGAATGTTAAGTCACCTTAATTTAAAGAATAATGATACAACATGCTTCATTTTAGGGGAGAAAACCTAGCTGACTTAAAAGATAAAATCAGAGGTGGAGGGATGCAGCATTGCAGCATTTTGGGGGAGACGGGATTTATGTCCTAGTGGGCAACAGTGTTTCTTGAACTATTGCGTTTGCTCTATTATTGTATTACAGAAGTGACACGTCAAACATAGGGAAATGGAAGGCAAAATAGGCTCCCTGTGATTCAGAGATAAACATTGTTGGCATATTCATGCACGTCCTTCTGCTGTTCATGCCATTCACTTTTTACTGTGAGACCACGATCATAGGATGGGTATGTAATTGTTTTTGGTGACTTTAGAAGCACGTGGCTGGGCACGATGGCTCATGCCTGTAATCCTAGCACTTTGGGAAGCCGAGGCGGGCGAATCATCTGAGGTCAGGAATTCAAAACCAGCCTGACCAACATGATGAAACCCTGTCTCTATTAAAAATACAAAAAATAACTAGCTGGTCATGGTGGCACATGCCTGTAATCCCAGCAGGAGAATCACTTGCACCCGGGAAGTGGAGGTTGCAGTGAGCTAAGATCATCCCATTGCACTCCAGCCTGGGCATAAGAGCGAAACTCTATCTCAAAAACAAACAAACAAACAAACAAAAAAAGCACCTTTCTTATTAAAAAAAAGGAGTGTTTGTTCATTCTGGAAAATTTAGACAACATGTTTAAAAATTAGTTATAATACACCAATACATTGATGATTGATGATAAAGTCATCAATATTTTTATCAATTTTCTTGGTCTCTTTATAGACAACATATACAATTAACAAATTGGAAATAACATAATTTTATGAGTAAATGTTTCTTGGCATTAGAGGTGGAGCAGAGAGGAGGCACAGGGCGTCCCGTGGACCGAGCTCCTTCGAGGGTGTGACCAGCGGCCTCTCAAGTTTGGGGTCTGCACGGAGAAGCATTTATAAATTGCCTTACACCAAACCCCTGCAGCCAGCCATGGCTCTGCTTTATGAGGGGGTATACTCTGATAGATTTTTCAAGACAAGACTGCATTGGATCTGAGGCTGTTGCGGCTGCTTCTGAAGATGGCAGCTCTGGGACCTTTGCTGTGGCTCTCCTGTCAGACCCCACAGATACCGTGTGCTTGTCTTCTTGAATCCAGTGTTGTAGAGGAAAAGTCTGAGGCCAGCTTGATTTTTGTTTCGTGGCAGGAAACTGATGTTTTCAGGCTTTTCCCCTTTATTTCCATGATGAAGATGATGTCCCCGCCTTGTCTGTCTGGAGGCTTCTTTCTTGTCTTGTTGGAATGTCCTGGCCCTGAGGTGCATCTTCAGGTCCTTAGTTCCTTTCTCAGCTTCCTCACAATCCTCCCCCATCTCATCCGTCTTCACTGTAATTCTACTGTGATTTTTTTATTTTCACGCTCACCTTCCCATGCGACTTTTGTTCTTGTTTCACAGATGGCAGTGCTGCTGTGTATGTCTGAGGCTTGGGGACAGTGTTCATTCTGTCTGCTTCTGCATGTACTTTTGAAAAGTGGGGGGCAGAGGTTGCCCCCTGGGTATTGTTTCGGCTGTACCTGCCCAGACTCCCTGAAGTGGGGGTGTTGGGCAGAACCCATGTGGTTCTATGGTGGGCCGTGTCCCTGATCTATGGTGGGCCGTGTCCCTGACAGAGCAAGAAGTCATGCTCCCAGGATGTGCCTGCAGCTGTGTTCATGTCTGAGATTGTGATGGGATCCTTTCCGTCTGAAATATATCATGACTATTATCCAGGGGGTTGGCTGTAGGCTTTCGACAGTTTCACTCTTCTTAGTGACCAGGAGACAATTCAGTAAACAGAGTTGCTGTCAGGGTCTAATTAGGAATTTCTGCGAGAGGCTGTGGGTGGGACCACTCCCTCTGCAAGCCTCCTGCAGCCTCCCCATCCCCTCTCTTGGGCCCGGCCACCTGCCTTGGTCTGCAGAGGTTGCACATTCTCTGTTCATCTGAGGGGCTCCTGGGCTTCAGGACAGCCTTGGCATGCTTATGTGTAACTCCCAGTGTCTTCTCTTTTTAAGTAAGGAAAACACTCATGGAATCCTGATCTTCTAAATTGTTTCATCTTTTAAAAACAGCCATGGCTTCCTAAGCCACTTTGTGCCTGAGTGTGAATCACTTGCTATTTTTCACTGGGGAATGAACAGAACTGGAATCATAGGATTTAGAGGGTGATGAAAAGACAGAGGTTAGGATATTCCATGTTCTCACCTCTTCCTTACATTTTTTCCTTAAATGCACCCCTCGTACGTCTGTGAAGTTCTTCCCAATTCTGTAACTTCACTCTACCCTCAAGTGGAACATTTGTGAACAGTAACAAGTATTGATGTGTGCAACTCTGCAACCCAGCCAGAATTAATGCTTTTTATTTATCAATGGATGGTCATCAGATGGCCAGAGGGATTCCCTGTGTGCTTGCTTGTGAGTGACACAGACATAACGAGGGTTAGGCTAGTGCCAAGCCTGTGTGATTAGAGTAGTAACGTCGTTTACCCAGTCAGGTGAACTCTTCTTGGAGCTTGGCACGTTCCTGTCTGGCGCAGCACAGCTGACATGGAGGGGGGCAACGGCTTGCTCCACAGGCTCCTGTGTTTGATTTTTTAATTTTGAGGCAGAATCTCACTCTGTTGCCCAGGCTGGAGTGCAGTGGCGTGATCTTGGCTCATTGCAACCTCTGCCTCCGGTTCAAGCAATTCTCATTCCTCAGCCCCTCACAAGTAGCTGGGATTACAGGGATGTGCCACCAGGCCTGGCTGACTTTTGTATTTTTAGTATAGATGGAGTTTTGCCAGGTTGGTCTGGCTGGCCTTAAACTCTTGGCCTCAAGTGTCCACCCGCCTTGGACTCTCAAAGTGTTGAGATTATAGGCATGAGCCACCGTGCCTGGCCCTGTGTTTGATTTTTTTTTTTTTTAAGATGGAGTTTTGTTCTTATTGCCCAGGCTGGAGTGCAATGGCAAGAACTTGGTTCACCGAAACCTCTGCCTCCCAGGTGCAAGCGACTCTCCTGCCTCAGCCTCCTGAGTAGCTGCGATTACAGGCATGCGCCACCATGCCTGGCTAATTTTGTATTTTTAGTAGAGACGAGGTTTCTCCATGTTGGTCAGGCTGGTCTTGAACTTCTGATGTCAGGTGATCCGCCTGCCTTGGCCTCCCAAAGTGCTGGGATTACAGGCGTGAGCCACTGTGCCCGGCCTGTGTTTGATTCTTAAATTTTCTTTTTCTTTTTAATCTTTTTTTTTTCTGGAGGACACACAGTAGATTTGGAGGAAGAGCTCACAGATGTTTATATTATGTTTCTTTCTTAAGTTAGCCTCCCTTGAACACCACTGTAGGGTACAGATAAATGAAGGGCTGGAAGTGTGGTCATGTTTCAGTAAGTGTGAGCACTGAGCTGGTCTGTGAGACCCTGATGCCGGTGAGGGCGCCCTCGTGCCATGGCCTGGAATGGGGGTGTGCGGAGCCCTGACTGGCACACACCCTTCAGCTTTGACATTTCAGGCCATTGCTCTGATGGTCAGTAAGCAGAAGGTCTAATGTAGGAGTGATATTTATTGCTGGCTGTGCTGGTCAATGCATTAAGAGCGTAAACCTGTTTGACCTAAGCTGCTTGGTTGGTTTGCATTTAAATAGGCACCTGGTGGCCTGGTGGCTGGACACTTGCTCTGTGACCTGCCCTGTGTGTGTGGCTCCTCCCTCTGGTATGCATTGGACTAGATCGGGTGCGTTTAGGGTGGTATGCCGTAGACTGGAATGCGCTAGAAGCGCAAACCTGCCCACCCTAGACCTGCCCCACCCAGCGTGACGTTTGGAGGCAGGAGTCCAGCATCACTTCCCCCGCTCCCAGTGGGTCTGAGGATACTGAGGTTTCAGAGCTCTGCTCTGCTTGCACACCAGCAAGCCCTGCTTGGCGTATTCATGGCTGCAAGAGGCCAGGATCTGAAAGAGCAGGTTACCACTTGTGCAGCAGAAAAATAGAAATGTTTCCTTAGAATGGGTGTGGGAAGAAAAATGATTTCCTTCTTCATATCTGGAAAATATTTCAGATTAGTAGGCACTATTTGGAATTATTAGTGGTCTCCTGTATTTCTTTTCTTTTCTCTTTTGGTACAGGGTCTCGCTCTGTTGCCCAGGCTGGAGTGCAGTGGTGCAATCTCAGCTCCCTGTAACCTCTGCCTCCTGGGCTCAGGTGATCCTCCCACCTCAGCCCCCTGAGTAGCTGGGACTACAGGCATGCGCTACCACACTGGGGCTAAATTTTTTTTTTTTTTTTTTTAGAGACGGGGTCTTGCTACGTTGCCCAGGCTGGTCTTGAATTCAAGCGTTATTCCTGCCTCAGCCTCCCAAAATGCTTCTATACCCCTGCCCGAACCAGGAAGGACAAGGGGTGTGAGCCACACGCTCTGCCGCCTGCCTTTTCTTGTTGGAGCAGGAATATAGAAGCACTTGCCGCAGCTGACTTGAGTACATCTCGTTCTGCTTTGTTTTCCTCATGGATAACCTGGCGGTGCTATGCACCAGCGCTGCTGGCCAGCCATTGTTTCAATGGACGGGCAGAAAATCGAGCTGAGACCTGGGTTCCTTTCTCCCTGGATACTGACCAGGTGGGGATGAGTATCATCTTCGTGAGGGCTGGTGGGGGAATGTCAACTTTAAGGTGCCAGGGATCTCTAAGGCATGGAACCCAGCAGTGCAGCAGAATGTAGGGGAGGTAGCCTCGGGAGCAGAGATGTGTGGGCTGGTGCCCTCGTCCTGGCGGGGTCTGAGTGCAGGAATAGGTTGGTGACCTAGCCGAGGTCACGGAGCCACCTGCTGAGACTAGGTGCATGGCAGGCATCCTTGCCGGCCCCAAAACTGCCCATCTGGGGATTCCCCGCAGTTGCAGACCCACCTAGGGGTCAAAACTGTGACCTCAAAGAATGAAGTGTTGCCTTGAGGTCTTCCAAGATGAGGGTGTGATTTTTTTTTTTTTTTTGCAATTAGCAATAATTTGTTGTGAATGATCTTTGACCCATTTTCTACTTCTTTGTATAGGAAGAGAGGCAGGAAAAAAAAGTCTCAGTGTGCCAGGTGACATGTAATGAAGCTTGGGGAGAAGCATTGTTGATTATGACGTAGCATCATGTTAACTGGAACATATTCACATGTGTCCACACACATGTGCATGTGCCCAGTTTGATGAGCACATTGGTTTGGGGTCGCTGCTGGTTCATGCAGCCCCCCTGGGTGGGGCTTTCTCCGTGGCTTGCCCAACGCCATTGCTCCTGCCACAGTTGGAGTCTGGCCTTGATTGGCAGTGCTGCCGCCAGGTTCTCAGGGCCTGTTCACCCTCCTTCCCCTGTTGCATCCACCCCAGGTCTGCTGTACATTTTTTACTCCAGCCGAGCAGGCCTTGCCTGCATCTTGCTGTGAGCTCAGTTTATTGAGGTGTAGCGAGAAACCAAGAGAGGGGAGCAGTTTCTGAGGCTGTCAGGGCGAGAGAGAACGTTGGGCATCTCTTCCCCGATTCTGGTGACCCACCCTTCGGGTTGTAGTGCTGTGGAGTGCGGTGAGTTCTAAAGGTAAGGTCGCTGTGATTTCCCGAGGCTTAATTATCTAACACTTGGCCGTCTGCTGTGTCGTCCCATCAAAGGGCACCTCTAGGGACAAAGCAAAGTTTCTGGTGGCTGAGGTGGGACCCTGTGAGTCCTGCAGAGCGTACGGGAAGCCTGCCAGCAGTGGGGACGTTCAGGCACTGGCCGCCTATGGGAGGTGTGCATTAGCTGTGTGGTATGTGCTGGCACATGGAGAGACAGGCACAGGCCACAGGCATGGCGGGTGTGGGAGAAAGCGTGCAGAGTGCCTGGCAGATGTCGTGTGGTCAGTGGAAGCTGTGAACCCAGCCTGGGCCGGGGAGACACATTTGGACATACACTTTTAGCAGTGTTGCTGGATAATGCTGCTGTTTGTCTTCCTCCCGTGGTCCGAAACACATTACGGTGATGCTGCTGCGTTGTGTGTATCTGGGACAGGGGTCTAAATGCATTAGAGCCTTGATTTAATCTGTAAAACAAGCACAGTGTGCCTATTTCAAAGAGTCAGTGGACAAGAAAGCACCCTTTAAACTATTCAGTGCAATGAAAATGCTTCCTTGTCATTAGCAAAGTAAAAATACCTCCAAGGCAAGCTTGCCATGCATTTAATGACCTTGGACGGGAGCTTCCTAAACCTGCCAGAAAGGGCTTCCAACGTGGCTTCAGTGGAGAATGTGCACGTATGGCTGATACTGAGAGCCAGGCAGCACCCTCCCAGCCTGATGTATTCCCATGTGCCCATTGAGAGCCGGGCAGCAGCCTCCTGACCTGACACGTCTCCTTGTGTGAA